>APFE030295018.1:0-50799 GCA_000404065.3 Pinus taeda | reverse complement strand
ACACAGAATAAGGGTTTGATAGAAAGTAGATTTGTTTATACTATAGCCTTTAATGCTTTTAGAATTGAGTGCATATAGTACGAGGTCACCTTTGAAACAAAAGGAATTTCTCGGGTTGACAATTTAATGTGGTACTCGACCATTTAATTAATAAACAATTCGAGCAGCCAACATTTTGGCGTCGTTGCCGGGGAAGGCGACTAGAGATTTTAAAGGAATTAATGATTTTCCTTTAGACTAACAGGTGCATGAGAGGACGCTGGAAAGCTAACTTTACAGGTGGCAAAGGCACAGGAGGAGGAAGAAAAATTTTCATTGACGAGATCATTTCAAAAGCCGAGACATCCCAGTGGACAAGTTCCCGAAGGCCTCAGATCTAGCATTCCTCCCGAACAGATCACTAGATGGAGGAAGTATTAGGACCTGAAAGGAAGCTGGAAGCACTAGAGCATGTTGAGGAACTGGTAGAAGAACCTGAAGAAACAGAAGACACTAAAGATAGATCAAGTGATTCAAGAAAAAGACCAATGGAGGATAACAGAGCAGAAGGAAGGGGAGAAAACTCACTCTCCACCCTGGAGTTTCCTATTGGGGATCTCCCAAGAGGAACAACCCCTATGAAGAACATTCCACTTGCAGCACTACCTAATTTTCATGGGTTATCCTCTGAAGACCCTGATGAGTTCCTCTTTGAATTTGATATACTATGTAGGAGTTATGATTATGTAACTCCTGCTCAAAAATTAAAACTGTTTCCAGCAACATTGAAAGGGAATGCGTTAAGGTGGTTTATGAGCTTAGGAGCTTAGGTAATCACTACTTGGGATCAGATGAAAGAAAGTTTTCTGACCAAATATCAAGATTACTGCCGAACGAGAGAAAGGAAGGAAGAATTATTTAAAATGATTCAGAAGGAGGAAGAGAATATGAAGGACTTTGTAGAAAGACTGCAGTATAATATGCAGGAATCTGATCATCCGACTATGAGTAAGGATATTCTGAAGGCAATACTGCTAAAAGGGGTACGAAATGACTGCTTGGACATGTTGAATATGCTTGGAAAAGGGTATATTTCCAAAGAACCATTTGATGAGATTATCAACCTCTGTATGAGATGTTCTAGAGGAGAAGCAAGTAGACTAAAAAGCAGGGACAATATATACTCAAGAGTCCAGAAATCAGCAAGTGGAGGAGCAACACGAGCCGAAATAGGTAATTTGCTTGAAGAATTTAAAACTGAAATGTTAAGCCCTTTTTCTTCACAAATTGATGCCTTGCAGGTTAAAAAGAAGCAGGCAGAAGCAGAAGCTGCTCTGGCTATTTTCTGTTTTAAATGCAGAGAGAAGTACCCACTGAGGGAATACCCATTGGATAGGGTACCAATTTGCACTATTTGTGAAAAGGACCATGAAACTCAACAGTGCCCTTATTTGCCAGGAATAAAGGTAGCACTGCAATAAACTGAAGAGGAAGTTGAAGCAGTGTACCTGATGACACAGAGGAGGCAATGGCAACCACAAAGACAAGGTATGAATTCTAACACATCATTTAGTCGTTGGAATAATCACTCTCCTTTTCAAACAAATTACCCACCCATGAATCAAATGCAATACCCACCCTTTAATCCAATGCATTTTCCACCCATGCAGCAACCAAATCCTCCTTTTACTGATCCCACCATGTGGAATCCTTGGACTTTACAACAATCTTATCTTAATCAATGGAACCCAAACTGGACAGCCCAAAAGATTCCATTTCCTCAACACCAACAATCTCTTTCCTTACCATCTAGTGCTCCACCAAATAACCAGACAATTAGACCTCAGCTGCCTGTACAACCTAACCCCAACCCAAATAATAATAAAGCTCTGCAGGTAATTGACATTCAAAATCAACATGTTTCCCCTATGCAATGCAATGATATTCATTTAAGTTCTGGGAGAATAGTTGAACCCATCATTGATGATATTACTGACTCTCATAAAGAGGAAACTAGAAAAGAAAATTCATCTAAAACTAATGCTGAAACAGTTGAATCATCTTCTAACAAGACTGCTCAAACAACAGATCCGCCCTTCCCTGAATGTTTGGCTCTTACCAAAACACTTGAGCCACCTGCTTTTAAGATTTTAGGAGAACTGCAGAATTTATATGTCAAAATTCTGCTATTGCAAGCACTGAGAGATGTTCCTATTTATGCTAGAACTATTAGGGATATTTGTATTAAAAAGCTTGGAAGAAAAGATAAGGAACCCCTCACAGTCCATGTGATGGGAGAACTAACTACTTTGATGACAGAAAAAGACCCTCCTGTGAAATATGGTGACCCTGGTCACCCTACAGTAACAGTTCAGGTTGGTAAAACCTTTGTCTCTAAAGTTCTAGTAGATCTGGGTGTTGCAATAAACATTATGACACTTGAAATAACACAATTACTGCAGTTAAGGAATTTAATTAGGGAAACCCCAACCATTCTAGAGCTGGCTGACCACTCTAAAAGTAAACCTGAAGGAGTCATTGAAGACCTAGTAATTTCCATAGAATCATGGAATTACCCAGCCGATTTTGTTGTACTACAAACTAAAACAAAGTTGGGGGGTCATCCACTGATTTTAGGAAGACCTTGGCTGGCTACAGCAGATGCCTTCATCAGTTGTAGATTTGGATCAATGACAATCTCTAATGGGCAGGAAACCAAACAGCTTACTCTTTATCCTCATGCCACACCCATGATTAATAATGACAATTCTGTATGGTTAGATTATGAGGATGAGGAAACCCAACCTATTTTGATCATCGGACAAGCTTTAACTTTCAAAGACTCAACTGAAGATGAATTAATCAGCAACTTTATTTCTGAACCTTCTTCGGTCAGTCCAGAAATACATAATCACTTCATTGCAATTTTGGAATCTGAATCCCAGCAGAATCTTAAAACTGAAAATCTACCTCAGACATTAGCCGGCAGCTCCTCCAAAAGTATAACAGTAGAAATCGAGTCGGGCAAAACATTAAATATAAATCCTAACCTAATAGAGGATGAAAAAAAGCAGTTAATGAAGCTACTCTGTGAAAATAAAGAAGCATTCGCATGGGATTACACAGATATGAAGGGGATTTCTCCTAAACTATGCACCTACCGCATTTATATTAAAGAAGGATCCCACCCAATCTTTCAATCCCAAGGACGGATGAATCCCAATTTAAGGGAAATTGTGAAGGAAGAACTTAAAAAATTGTTGAATGCAGGATTTATATATCCTATATCTGATAGTGAATGGGTTTCTCCACTAGTAATTGTACCCAAGAAAAATGGGAAGTGGAGAGTATGTGTGGATTATAGAGCTCTAAATATAGCCACCCAGAAAGACCATTTCCCTTTACCATTCATTGATCAGGTATTAGATAACTTGGCAGGTAAGAAATTCTTTTCTTTTTTGGATGGATTTAGTGGATATAATCAGATCAAGATTGCACCCCAAGATCAGGACAAGACCACTTTCACTAGCCCATCGGGGACCTTTGCCTATAGGGTTCTTCCATTTGGGCTATGTAATGCCCCAACAACATTTCAAAGAGCAGTGATAGGGATTTTTTCTGATATGCTAAATGCTTCCTTAGAAATATTTATGGATGACTTTACTCCTTATGGCATGACTTTTGAGGATGCATTACAAAACCTTGAAAAAGTACTTAAGCGATGTATAGAAGCACACCTTGCCTTAAGTACTAAAAAATGCCATATGATGATGAATCAAGGTATTGTATTGGGTCACTTCGTCTCATTCCTAGGAATTCAAGTCGATCCAGCTAAAATACAAGTAATTCAAACTCTCCCTATCCCCAAAACACAAACTGATGTGAGAAGCTTCTTAGGACATGCTGGATATTACAGAAGATTTATCAAGAATTTTTCTAAAATAGCTTCTCCTCTGTTTGTGTTACTAACGAAAAATGCTGAATTTAGGTGGACTGATGACTGTGAAAAAGCATTTAATGAACTCAAACATCAGTTGTCTACAGCTCCCATTTTGAGAGGACATAACTGGGCACTCCCCTTTCATATATCCTCTGATGCCTCAGATACTACAATTGGAGCTGTCTTGGGACAAGAAGAAAACAGTCTTCCCTATGCTATTTATTTTATTAGTAAAAATATGACTCCCGCTGAACTTAATTATACAGTTACTGAGAAGGAATTTCTAGCAGTAATTTATGCTATCAATAAGTTTCGGCATTATATTACTGGTTACACTACTTTTGTGCATACTGACCACTCGGCCATTAAATACTTAATGAACAAATCAGTTACAAATGCTCGAGTTACCAGATGGTTATTGTTATTACAGGAATTTCGTATCACAATTGTAAATCGGCTAGGAAAAGAAAATGTAGTTGCTGATTTCCTTTCTCGGTTAAAAACTAATGAAAATATTCCAGTAGATGATTCCTTCCCTGACGAGTATTTATTTGCAGTATCTGCTCACTCACCTTGGTATGCAGACATTGCCAACTATTTAGTTGCAGGGAAAATACCATCACACCTATCGCATAGAGAAAAAAGGAAGACCATTCAGCAAAGCGCTAGGTACAGCTGGATAAGTGGCTATCTTTTTCTCACAAGACTCGATTAGGAGATCCAGAGGTGCATTTGTGAAGATCAAATTTATGATGTATTGAAAGCCTGCCATGATGGCCCTTGTGGAGGGCATTTTGTAGATAAAAGAACAACACACAAGGTTCTCATAATGGGTTACTACTGGCCCTCACTCTTCAAGGATGCAAGGAAATATGTTAGGGCTTGCTATAGCTGTCAAAGAATGCGCCAGCCTAATCACAGGGATGAAATGCCACTCAATCCCCAGGTAATTCTTAAACCTTTTGAAAGATGGACATTAGATTTTATAGGTCCCATTAACCCCCCATCTAATCAAAAAGTCTATATACTAGTTTGCACGGATTATATGACTAAGTGGGCAGAAGCTAAGGCACTCCTTAAGGCCAATCAAGAATCAGTATTAACATTTTTATTTGAAGAGATCTTTGTTAGGTTTGGGTTGCCTAGGGAACTAGTCACTGATGGGGGACCTCCTTTTAACTCTCATGGCTTCAAAGATACACTTCAAAGATACCATATTAAGCATAAAATGACTACACCTTATCACCCCCAGTCAAATGGCTAGGTGGAAAGCACCAATAAAGTCATAGAAGTCATCTTGACAAAAACAATAAACTAAAATAGGAGGGATTGGTTTCAAAAGTTGCCTGAAGCACTACGGGCTTATAGAACTACTTGGAGGAACACTACGGGCTTTTCAACTTATGAATTAGTTTTTGGTAAAAATGTTGTTTTCCCTGTGGAGTTTGAAATCAAAACCTTAAGGATTGCTTTAGCTGTTAACCTTGACTTGACTGATGCACAGACAGCTAGGTTGCAGCAGCTTTAGGAATTGGACGAGAAGAGGTTGGATGCCATCCATCAAAAAACCATGATCCAGCAACAAAGAACCAGGTGGCATGACAAAACCATTAAGCAAAAGCAGTTCTAGAAAGGTAATTGGGCTTTATTGTATGACTCTCGTTTTGAAAATTTCCAAGGTAAATTAAGAACAAGGTGGCTAGGACCTTATGAAGTAGATGCTGTTTATGCAAATAGACTCTTAACGATTGATGATAGTAGAACACCATTATTAGTAAATGGGTATCGACTGCATTTGTATCAACAACCTGTCTCTAAAGAGGATTTCAAAGCTACTTTCATGGCAGACATATATTATGTTTTTTTGGGGGAACCTGTTGTCCCTCAAGGCACTTAAATTTCTGTTTATTTATTTATTTTTAGATTAGATTTCTCAACTAATAATCCCTGCCAAGGGTTGCCATGTTACAATTAATTATTTTGCAGATCTTAGTTTCGGAGGGTGGTTGAGAATAAAAATTCCAAAAGAATCACTTTGTAGGTTGGGAATGTTTTTCGGACCATAAATCAGTCTTTCATTACTTCCCGTTGCTGCAACACCACTTCCCGTTGCTGCAACAACACTTCTCGTTGCTGCAACACCAGTTCCCGTTACTGCAACACCACTTTCCATTGCTGCAACACCACTTCCTATTGTTGCAACACCACTCCCGCCACAAACACCACTTCCCGCTGCTGCAGCACCAACTCCTGTTACTGCAACATCACTTCTCGATGTTGTAACACCAGTTTCAGTGCTTAATGAACTATTATCCTAATGGAACATATTATTCTTCATGAAAGGAACCAGCCATGCACCCTGATAATTACACTTCTTCACTACTACTTCCTGTCAGTAATAAAAATCGCCTGTATTTTCACACTTGTAGACCCTTTGTAATCATTATTGATCCAACAAAAGACAAGATAAGAATTTTTGGCGCGCAACTAAAGGTAAAAGTAAAGGTACGCATGTTTAAGTGTGGATATTAAATTATAGTTAATGTGGAGATGTTGATACGATTGCCGAAATCATTGTACTACCAATCAGATCATTCAGCCGTATCTTTGGGGGGGATTACCAAAACATTGTAATTATTGCATAACACGTCAATCACTGCCATCCTTAGTCCTCATGGTAATATCTAAAAGTCACCTCGTCGTGTCATATCCTCATTTGTAACGGTTTACTCTGTCTCAAACTCGGCAACTCGGCTCTGCGTTGTGTATTTTCGATGAATCAGTAGCTATGGGGGGAAATCTGATTACACATTAACCTAGCACAACAACACTACTGGAACTTTACCCAGAGGCTTACCAAATTTTTCTGCAAGCAGGATGGGTAGACTATTTTAGGAAACTTCCGAATTTCAATACACAACAAGTTTTGGAGTTCACATGCAACTTAAGAGAAGGATTCTCCATGGTCCAAGGAGTGCAAATTCCAGTAATAGAAGAAGACGTAGCCCAAGTTTCTGGGTTACCAACCAATGGCACATGCTGGTTTAGTAGAAAACATCTTATTCTGAATGCGCAACAAGACTTTCTCCTACCAGGCGAGCATGTGGAAGCCAAAGGCAGAGGGGTCGCACTTCAGTCACTGCCCCACCATGGCCAAAGGTTGCAGAGTTCGTTAAGCAATATTTGACTTGCGAATGTTGTTACCAGTTAATTTACCAACACGACTTCGTTTTGCTAAATCATTTGAGGCATGGTCAGTTAATAAACATGCCCTATTATCTATTGGGTTGTCTAAAAAATATGTCACGTTATACTGTAAAAGAAAAGCATCTGCTCCTTTCCCTGAAACATCATTGCTTAGCCCAACTCCTAATAAATAGAGGCTTTGCTCTAAACCACCCACCCCCCCTCATTAATCCTCTCCAGCAAACAGAAGAAAATCCTCAGCAAGCAGAGGAAATTCCCTAGCAATCAGAGCAGATATCCCAGGAAATTCCCCGGCAATCAGAGCGAATATCCCAAGAAATTCCCCAGCAATCAGAGCAAATATCCCAGGAAATTCCCCAGCAATCAGAGCAAATATCCCAGGAAATTCCCCAACAATTAGCAGCAAAAACACCCCTGCAGAGGACCCCATCCCTCAATGAAGCTCAACCATCCACCCCCATGATTCATATCTCCACTGATGACTCCAATGATAATACTCCCATCATCTCTCTTAAAAGAAAAAAGCAGCATAAAACTGAAACTCCACCAAAAAGGAGAAGAACCAGGGCTTCAGTCAAAGCAACTGTTATTCCCGATGCTTCCCCCATTCTAAAGGAAAGTGGCCAAAAATGAAAAGTTATTGATTTTCCTGCTTCTTTACCGAAGCAACAAACACGGTCGTATGTAGCAATCAAACCCACCAGCCCTATTATCCCCAGTTCTCCACCCATCATCGTAAGACCCCGCATTCCAACCATTCCTGAGCGTTGACAGTTTTGTGACATTATTTTCTGACGCAGCTATTATACAAGAACCAGCTGCCGGAAAATCCAAAGTAGACACCCAAGGTGATATTGGGTGAGTGGTTGTTACATAAGAACCAGCCACTGACCCAACAGGTGACACACAAGAACCACCTGTTGCGGATGAAAATGACCAAATGGATGCGGAACAACGATCCCTTCCTCCACTAGAACCTACAGTTACACAAGCTCCGCCTACCATAGCCTCCCTGCAGGAAGAAATTGAGTTTCTAAAATCTCAAATTAAGGATTATCAGCAGGGGATAATAATGGTTAAAGAATCCCATCAGAATGAATACAATATCCACATCCTAGCACAGGTAGCGTCTGTAATAGAAAAGAGTCAATACAATGAATAGATGTACAGTGAGTGTGGTGAGCTTTACACTCGAGCATGATACAAGATAGTTCAGGTTCCAATGGCTGGAGCTAATCCAAAGCCTTTTGTTGTTGTAGTCAAAACAGAACAACCTGCTGTCACACAAGAACTAGCAGGTTCTCCAAGAGTTGCAGAAGAAGAAACGGAACAACCTGCTGTTACACAAGAACCAGCAGGTTCTCCAAGATTTGCAGAAGAAGAAACAGAACAACCTGCTATTACACAAGAACCAGCAAGTTCTCCAAGAGTTGCAGAAGAAGAAACAGAACAACCTGCTGTTACACAAGAACCAGCAGGTTTTTCAAGAATTGTAGAGGAGGACATAGAACCACCCCGGCCCACCCAAACTAGTACAGAACATAAATCTTTTACTGATGCCTATACACAGACTGAACCCCCTTGTGTCAGCAATACTCACACTGAGACCTCTAGTTTTCAAGAACTAAAGGACACATGGAGAACAGAATATGAGCTTTCACAACGGAAGGCATTCCAGCAGCAAAAGTCAATATGGTTCAGCTATGCATACAAAAATTGGGATGCACTTGAACAATCTCGAGCTCAACATAAAGAAAATAAGGAATTAAAAGCTAGGCTGTCCTATATCTTCGATTTGGTCCAGAGGGTACTGGCTACAAGAAAACCCTTTTTTAATTATGCAGTATTTTTGAGAGAACGCTTAGCATTCTTACAAATAAAGGCAATCAGAGATGGAAGACCCTACCAAGTTGCTACACCTGATCAATTTATTGAAACATTTATAGAAGCACCAAATAATGATCAAAACTTGATCTGTGAACTCTATCTTCACAATGAGGCCATGCCTGAAGATAGAGTGATGAATATACTCCCTATTGTTGGTGATATCCAAATAAGAGCCTTCATCTCTTTCCTAGCCAATCAACCTACTTGGAAAAATGCTTTTATGTCAGCAACACACAATGAGCAGAACTACCTTCTCTAGTTTCGAAATGAACCACAGAATGCAACCACCTTCATTGCACAACATCAACAAAATCTGAGTCAACCAGGGATGGTTTATCACATGAGGAAACTACAAGCAACAGTCTTGCAGGACTGCCAACATTATGTGAAAACAAAGGGAGTGCTAGCCATCAAAGAAAACAATTTTTTTTGGAACATTGTCCAAAAGAGAGACAGGAATATCATCCTTACAATCCCCTTAATCTTCAAGTAGCAATTTCACGCATACCTTATTATGTCAAATGTGTGGAACAATGTGTTGAAAGGTGGATTGGTTACCGTTTTCATTTCCCTCTCTTGTGGTTACCTGGTCAGCAATATAAGGCTCATTATAAATTGACCAAAAAGGAGGAGGTGGTAGCATGGCAGCAATTACAGAGTGTCTATGGGTTCAAAAACAGGTCTGATAACACCTTCTTTAGTTACTGCATCAACAACTTACACTGTTCATCCCAGTATTCGGACTCAGACTCAGAGTAAACGTTGCATGAGGACATGCAACCCTTTCAGTTGGGGGGGATGTTAGGACTCCATATTGTCTACTTTTGACCTTACATTTTGTCATGACGTTATCCTCTTTAGCCCATAAGTTGAAACCCTTGATAACATTTTGACCTAATTATTCCAAAGGTAAGAAGTAACTCTCCTCATTGCTATATGTTTAATTATTCAACACATATTCATGTTATCTTTATAATTAATCTTTGGAAGTTGACTAAGTCGCTGACAATTGTCGAAATTGCTCAAAGTTTGTAGAATTATAATTCATAGTTGCTGCAACACCAGAAACAGCAACTGACTAAAGTGGGTAAAACCTCATTTTTCAATGGCTGAAACAGCAATTGCCTAGCGGGAGCAGTAACAGTCAGAAGCTGGCAGAACTATACTTAGATGCTGACACAACACGATCAGCAACTGTCAAAAAATGGAAAAACACCGTTGCAGATGCTGGAACACCAGGAACAACACGAGAACTTCAAGGGAATAGTTGAGATTTACCAAATCGACAACAATGATGAAACAGCCAAGGACAGTACAAGGATCTCAAGGAGACGGTTGAGGCTTACTAGCTTTGCAATAGCAAAAGGATCTGATTAATGAAGGATAACAAAGTTACAGACTGTTGTAACAGCATGCTGTAACAGGAATTAATTTCCTATTTTTTTACAAAAGGGTCAAACTGAATGAATAATGACAATCTATTGTAATAGATGTCTCCTCTATAAAGAGGAGACATCTACATTAGAGGAGAGGATAGATTGTAATAGAAGTATTGTAGTGCAGAGCAAGTCTGAATCCTTATTGTAATTTGACATTTTGGCAGATGAATAAAGCACTGTTCTGAGAATTTTAACTTAGCATCCGTGTTCTGGGGAATCTTGTGAGAGGGACAGGGCCCATCTTCTTCACAAGATCCACCCATTTATTTTCTGTTAAGTGTGTGTGTGATTTTTGTGTGTCTCTAAGCAATGCTTCTGATATTTCCTTTTTGCTGATACTCTGTTTTCTTAATCAATTGGCGCTGTGAAAGAGTGTGTCACCGGTGATTAGGATTTGCAGTGTGCATTGGAAAATTGGTTACAGGGGCAGGTGTTGAACATCCTTACTCTGAGGATAGGGTCCTGATCCTTTGTTACGAAACAACCATCATTTCTTTATGCGGATTTGTTATCTTTAGTTAACTGTTTTCATTTCATTTCTGCAATAGATCATAGCTGCTGTAACACAGAGTAAGGGTTTGATAGAAAGTAGATTTGTTTATACTATAGCCTTTAATGCTTTTAGAATTGAGTGCATATAGTACGAGGTCACCTTTGAAACAAAAGGACTTTCCCGGGTTGACAATTTAATGTGGTACTCGACCGTTTAATTAATAAATGATTCGAACAGCCAACAACACCAAGTGAAATAAGAAGTGATTGATCATGCATGAAAACATTAAATGATAGGTTCAGTAAAATGATCAACATGCATGTGGATGAAGCGAGTCACTGAATCGACAACCGTTCATGCAAAACTAATTCATGCATGTGACAACAGTGAGATAGCAACAAAAAATCAAACGGTGCTAGTAGAAGCTAGTATGCATGTAAATGATAGCAAGCATTCAAAGAAATCAAGCAAACAACACTCACATAAGTGAAAACACAAAAAGCAAAAAAAATGCTAAAAAGGACAAGTTGAGACCACTTACCTGTGAATAATTGAGCCGGATGTGTTGAAGAGTCCTAGATGTGATGTGGGATGTCATATATCCAAGATCTATGTGAAAGAATGAGCTCTGATGCATCCAATAAATAAGTTGGAGCTTATGATGTGCATGCCACAAATCCAGGAAAAAGCGACACTTGGAGGACAGTTTCTAAAATAAACTTTGCATATAACCTTTGGCTGCTAAAAATAGCTCCCTGAATCATGGGATTTTTTTTGCATGTTGCCTTTTTCTAATCTGGGAAGATGAAAGCCATGCATGCAAGTCATGTTTCCTTGGTCCCAGGTGGAACTGGTCAACCGAACTACTCATGCATGAGGCTGCTCAATTGTTGGGAAAAAATGCACATATCTGGATGGTAGCTGGGATGGCTGCCTAGCAGATTTGCACAATTTCTCGACAAAGAAACTAACTACCTCCCAAGATTGCACAATTCCTGGGCTGAGCAAGCTTGCTGGGAAGGATTGCACAGTTTTCTAGGTGAAGCCTGACTGGCGGGATTACACAATTCTGGAGCCCAGTAGGCTGCCAAAAGGAATTGAGCAATTTCTTGAGGGAAGGTTGGTTGCCCTCCATAATTGCACAATTTCTTCGGGGAGATGCTCAGCCTACAGCTGGATCAAGTCCGGGTGATCAGCTTGTGAGGGGAATGTATCAAGTTTTGATTAATAGGTTGTCTTTGTGAAAGAAAAACACCGAAGCTTGTGTACTTGAAGAAGCAAGACAAGGTGTTGTGAAAGGTTGGTAGGGAGGCTCCAAAATGAAGCTAAGGAAAAATTTTGGAGGGTAGTTGTAGTCGCTACAACACTTGGCAACACACTAGTAGAACTCCACCTCTCTTAATGGACTTTGTTTGTGAAAAGCAAGTCTACCGCCTCCGGAAGTATTGTTCAGTTCTCAGTTCCTCTTGGTTTCACACTAGCTCGATTGTAAGATGTAGCATCTGCCAAGCTCTTGGTTATTTGACACAAATTCCAAGATGAGGAAACACAGTTGTTTCGATTGGGGTTGAGGGGTATATTGGTGCACAAGCAGTATAGTCGTCAGAGTCTTCATTTCATCTTTGGTGTTGCTCCGTTGCTAGCAGGCCTAGACAGTTCCTCGCTAGAGTTACATAGGAAGACAAGCCTGGTTAGTACCCAGACAGAGTTACTTGCATCACCTCTTTGCATAGGAAGCTTTCTCTTCTTTCACCTCATTCATTTTCATTTTGTATTTTTCACTTCTCATTTTTTTCATTTTCATTATTTCATAATTGTGCATAACACTTATTCATTTTAGAGACGGTAGAGGGATCCTGAGTTATTGAGAGTAGAATAGGTTTTTCCAGTAGAGAAGTAGTTTATTATAGCTTTGAGATCCCTGTTAAGGTTTCCCCCCTCACCTTACTCTACTTGACTAAGCTAACAAGGATTAACCCAAAAACAACCAACTAGAGTAGGTGCCACTAGTTAGTGTGCAAGCATTGTGCTTTCACCAAGGTTCACTTCAAATAGTATGCATTTTCCTTTGACGTATTATGGACTAAAAATAACAAGTTCTTCATACAAAGGCAAGATAGATAACCAAGTAGTGATAGATGCACAAGGCCTCTTGTACTTTACGAAGCTTGTTTCAAGAGTCATACATGGTTTCATGTGAAACTAACCTACAAACAAATCAAGAAAAGTAACAAACAACACAACAAAGAAAGAGCAGAAGCAAAAGCGAAAGAAAAGATAGTAAGAAAACAAGAAATCAAACAAACAAACAAACAAAGCAAGTAAAAAAGCATGCAAGCAAACACTACTCCTACTCCTAAAATAATGGTGCATGGGCCTGATCACATGAAGTGATATTTCGAATGTAGCCACTGGTGTATTGGTTGACCCATGTTGGTGAAGGCTTGGTCCACGAGCAACCCAGTTATGCGAACTAACAAGTAAGAAAGATATAACAATGAAGACAACTACACTTCATGCTCCAAGATGCCCACGGGAAATAAGTGAGTTAAAGTGTATGAAGAGCAGTATGTGGACTTACCTCGGTGTTGTGCGACACTACGTGCAGCTTTGAAGCATAAGCACATTCTTGACTGTGACATGCAAGAAAATGAAAGAAACAAATACAACTTGCATCACACACATGTGCTTTCAATGTAAGATTTCTCTAATGCATGAGCGATAGGATCGTGCAATTCGAGTGGAGGAAGCATGATCTATGTGTGAGATTGATCTTAAATGCATATAAATGAGTGATGAGGAGCCTTGGGTGATTGAACAGTTTCCTGACCAGGAGTGAGACTAACCCCAAGAGAGTGAGGGCCTAACATAACCATCAGCTCAGGTTGAAGTGCCTTGACAGTCTTAGGTGTTCCAACTTCATCATCAGATAGATCATCATAGATTGGTGGCTTCGAAAAATCAACTGCGATAGGATCATGAGCATGATCGAATATAGTTGTAAATGGATCACGATAGCCACAATCAGAAAAATCAATGATTTCATTGACGTCCTCATGATCCGATAAATCAAACAGAGGGGCAGACGAAAAGTGGACAAAATTATCCTCAGTGTTTCCAAAAAATGCAGATGAAAGATCAAGTGGATTTTCAATGAATAACTTATCCTCTCCATTGTCAAATGATGGACTGACATCCGGTATAACCTACGAGTGATCAACAATGGGTGCATCTATGGATGAAGATGCACATGTGAAATCATGGATGGTAGGTTCACCAAATATGTTAGGAAAAAACGGAGGAGGCTCGGATGAAAGGGAATCATCTTTTGCCGAGTGTTCATGCTCAAAATCCCACTCATATTCTTCATGAATGATAGTGCATGTTGGTTGTACAACACCAACTCCATCAGTGGATTGTTCCTCATTCACAACAATTGTAGAGTCCATAATGGAAGAACATAAGACAATATCATCCGGAGGAACAACTGAGTGCAAAGACGAAGGTTGTGGAACAAGATGCATATGAAAACTCGATGGGCTCACAACCAAATCTACATGAAAATTAAGCGAAGTGATGTTGGGAGGATGTGACACCTGAACAGGTGTGTGAGCATGATCCTCAACATCACTTTGCAGTGGTGGAGCTGATTGATGAGGGGATGGCGGATAGTCACTTGTGACAGTGACCGCATCCATCTGTGATTGCACAGCTACATCACTAAAGAATGTTGAGAGAGACTTGATTTCAAACTTATTCTTTGGAAGAGAAGAGTTCTTAACACAATACTCGAATTGGTCCCAAAGATAGAAAAAATTCATCTAGCTCTTCGGAGTTTGAAACTGCGAGTCACAGAAGCACTGCCAAAAATACATAGTTGAGTCATGCAGAGCTGTTCGTTGTTGTAACAGTTCTTGGTCAAGATGGTCTGGATCAAAATGATCGAAAGTGTCTTCAATGAGATCATAGAAGTGCTCAAGTGAGTGCACGTTGTCAACTGGTAGGCTGCATAGCCATTGAAGTGGTGATTTGTGAAGTGTGTATGCAAGCAACAAGCTGGCCTATTCGTCCAAACACCCATCTTCCTCATTAAGCATGGCAAGAAAGTCATGTAAGAACTCAGGCCAGGCCACTTCGCCTTCATCATCGTACGTGTAAGTGGATAAGAGATCAAATAAATCCCTCCTGATGGTGATATATTCTTGATTTGAAAAACATTACGGAGGGAGAAGAATGCAAGAATCCATGAAAGATATGAAAAGGTTCAAAACATGATGAGAGGACACAGCGTGTCATTTGGCCCTCCTTCTAGCACCAGAAATGTTGATGGTGTTGGACCCGCCAACATGTTAGGCGATCTCCTTGGTAAGAAGTCCCAATTAGACCTCAAACTGTTTGGTGTAGTAGTCCCAGTAGTGGGTCATATGGTAATGCCTTGACCGAGATTTCACACAAAGGTAAGTAAGATAACTTCGATGGTAGCAAGGGTGTGACAATTGTAGTGGGCCAAGGAAGGTGCATGAGAGGTTCTAACACATGAGGGTTGAGATGGGTGCACCCCTTGGAAACCTATGATAGCACGCAGTTAAGAAGGGAACCCATGAGCAAAGATACATCACAAGATGGAAGGCAAGTTATCAAGCAATCCAAAGTGATGGTTAAACCAACAACATATTTAAGAAAGATTCATACATACATACACAGATAGCTATACATGAATGTGTTAGAAAACCAATACATATATCATTTAGAGTAAACCAGAGATCATAGAATACAATACAACATATGCATGAAACATGTTGGCTCTTGTTATATTAAGAAGTGTAAGTTACATTCATACAATACATCCATGTCTAGCCACTAGTTCCGATAGTGGAACATTACAACCACAACCGCCTGCTCCTCCAAAGAGATGTACTAGCTCTGTGCAATGGAGAAGCCAAGGCTCATTACAATATTGGCCAAGCTCTCTCCAAGATAGTCTTATCGAAAGCTTGGTTGACCAAAAGCCTATACAATGAGTTATGAGAGACTATTTAGAGAAAAGGGTGGGGTGACCCTTTACATTACCCTTTGTGACAGTTGAACTACCCTCATGACTCTTCATTTACTCTATGACTGTTACATCCAACTATCGACACTTGACATGACGTTAAATTACAATGCACATGTACCCATGTGAGGCAAAATGGCTTGAGCAAGCCATGCTAGACATCACTCTGACTTAGACAACCATGGAATTCCAACTCCTCAACATCCTCGTGATGATCAATAGTAACATATTGATGCTAAGATCGGTAGTCCTTGATGGTGTCTGTGTGCTCCAAGGTGACATATTTTTGGAACCTGACTCTTGCCTCCATAGAATTCGGGTACACTGCTCGAGATCCTTTGTCTAACTCATTTGTAAGCATTTGCATCATTGTCTTCAATGCGGCTGGACCAACGACATACTTGTCCATGATGTTTGCATTGATGGGCAAGTACGGGCTAGTAGCAATGCACATCAACTCGTCGAAATGCGAGTCAAGCTCTTTAGTCGGACTTGTGTCTTAGTCTTCACTTGGGTGAGAGTCCCAATATATGGGATCGCATGTGTGCACACCACAACATCTATACTCTTGAACACATGTGCATGAGAAGCCTGTATACTAGTGATAAGCTGCGGGAGCTCTTCATAGTTTCGGATATGACTCTGGATACATGCCTTCAGCTCGACCGCACTTACCTTCATCATCTTAGGCAAGTGAAGCAGGGCTCGCTTGTATCTCATTGTCCATGCTTGCATGTAATCAACAACAACATGCAAGTTTGTCAAGATATGTGCTCTTCTAGATTATCGTTGTTGCCATCCATTGAGATGGATGACTACCTTATGCCTGGTGCCAAACTTGGAGTACAACACTCACATAACTATGTCAAGGGACAATAATTCATCTAGTATTACATTCTTTAGTTCAGCTCGTCTAACACTGTCACCAACTCTCCTCCTTGCTTGGTCATATGTAGTTCCTTATCCATTCACTCATTCTCAGCAATTAGAAAGCAAACACTTGAGCTAGTGGCTTCGACATACACTCTATTTGCATCAACCAAGGCTGTTGGATGCTTGCACATGTCAGACATGATCACTTGTTCCTCAACTTGTGCAGGAGATGTATGATCATCCGGAGTTGACACTTTAGGAGACTACACAACTCTATGTTGAGACTCGTTGAATGAGATGTTGTGCATCTCTTCTTCCGGGTGATCTTCGAGGATCTCAATGCCTCCTTGGTCACTTTAGACTTGCTTATCAACTTGATGCGGTGAAGCAAGTAAGTTGACCTATTGGTGGTGAGGCATAAGGGCGATATCTTGTTCCAATTCATGTTGCTCCATATCTGTATCCAACTGTTGAATTTCTTGTTATATCCCGTGAGCGAAGTCCTGCTCTTGCGATGGTTCACCCTATTTTCCTGATGTCAGTTGTTTTGTTGAATCCACTACCTATACAGGCGTTGTTTCATTTGTTTGAACATGTTGCACCCCCTGCTACACCTGTTGTTGTTGCACTTCCCTCTCCTAGTTGTGCAGCTCTTTTTCCTTCCAGAGTTGCTCCTTCAACTCATGTAACTCCTTCTTTGCTTCCTCCATTCTTCTTTTCTTCCTTTTCCTTTGCGTGGTTCACTTGTCGCATTGTTGCCTCTTCGCCTCTATAGCCATAGTTGCTTTCTCTACCAATGGATCTGCTTGGAACTTGCAGCTTTTCTCTTCATCCATGCGATCGACAATATTCCTATTGCCCTTGTCGCGCATTGGTATGCTTGCCTCTGCTGTTACTATTGCTATTGCTGGTGCTCTTCGGGATGCTGCTTCATGTTGCTTTGCTAACCACTCCACAATGAAGTTGTCTGGTTCATTGAGTCTAGAGGAGTTGTAATAATATCTCCATGGGTCCTCCTCCACCCAATGACATGCTTCGTCGATTGAGTTGAACTGTACTCTCGTGCAGTTATATTTCACAATGTAATGTGGGTCATTTAGATTGTAACTTTGGAGGTTGAATGGATACTTCTTCATCAGTTCTACCTCAACATCCGCTTGCTTGAAACTCTAAATCTCGTATAACCAAATCCATAATGGAAGAGTGGGCCAAGGTGCCTTCTTCTTCTAGAGTAGTCTAGTTGTCAATCCTATCGAGATGTGATATGCTACCTCCTGCATGATGAGTATGTCCAAGACAAACCTCGGTAGAACATGCGGAGGCTTATCCACGATGAACATTCATATGAAGGTGCTGGATGGTGAGGTATACCAATCAATGATGTCTATCAGTACCTCCATTGCTTCCTTCGAAATGTAAATTAGATCTTGATCGAATATCATCTTGTAGAATGGGGTGAAAAAATGATCAGACAGCCATGTGATTACTCCTTTGAAGCTGCATTTAGACAACAACTTACAATATGTGTTCACATGAGTCTTCACCAGTGACCATGCCCACTCCAAGCTCGGGAACTCCTGTTGGGCACAGATTGCATCTAAGATGTAGGCAGACATGTAGATATCTACTTGCATACCTCTGGGTGACTGTCGAGCCTTCATTACGTGTTCCTTTAGTTGATGAGCCAACATGCCAGACCTGTTACATGGTTTATCCTCTCTGGACAGTTGGTATAGCACAATCACCCAATTCTGTGGGAAGGTTTCTATGCCTTCTTGGAGACATAGTCGACATGCAAATATGACCAAATATTGATATGCCTTTTGCAATATCTTCGTCTTATAGATTTGGTTGGATGTCATCTTGAATATAGTCGGTTCCTTTACCCAGTTCTTTTGAATGTCTCTAGAGTTGGCACTGCTACTGGGTAGGCTGAAAGGAGTCTCCATGATAGCCACAAGCTTTGAGATATGATACATCTCATCATAATCATGTGCCTAGAAGGTGGAAAGCTTCATTCCATTTACCCTACTCAGAGTCATTATCTCAGGATCAGTGTGCGAGATGATCTATTGTATCATGTTTGCACATGGGAACGTGGGGTATCTGCATGCAATCTGGTACAAGTCAGACTTGTGAATATTCACATACAGCTGACAGTCTTCGAGGTCTTCCCAAAAGTGCCTGCAAATATTTCATTGACCTCTTGCCACTTCAACTTCATGTCCTTGTCAAGAAACAACTTGGTATCTTCATAGATCAGTATACATGTAGACACCTACTCAACTGTTGCTCCAGTTGCACTTTCATCATTGTCCTTTGATCCTACTCTCCTGGAGGCCATTGATTCTTTCTTGCTAAGATGTAGATTAACACTTGAAAGATTTGGAAACGAAGAAACATGCATGGCAAGAAATATGTCAGTGAAAACTAAAGCAAATTCAGGGAATGATTTAGCACATACCTGGGGAATGATCGACAAAGATTGCACAATATTCTCTGGGAGGCAGAGTGACTGGTTACCAGAACTGTGGAAAAGGTAGTTTGGGTTTGTCTAGGAGGAAAGACTGGCTGCTAGATTTGCACAATGCATAATCCAGGCTGATTGATGGCTATTGGAATTGCGCAATGCGCAATTCCAGCTGGTAATGATTGCAGGCTTAGGGGCTGCATTGCGCAATTTTCTAGGCCAACAGTCACTATCCCTCAAAAATGTGCAAATCAGTCCTGGAGGACAATGCATGGGAAAAAATATGCATTTCTGGAGAGGAAGCCAGAGCCTTCCTTGTCCAGATTGCGCAATGTTGTCTAGGGAGGTAGAGTTTGGGCCAAGGCTACCTAGACCCGCTAACGGGCAACTGAAAGAAACTCTGAAAGTGTATGTATGGTGACACTAAGTGAAAGAATAACTAATTGATCATGCATGCAAACATTGGATGAAAGATTCAGTAAAAAGATCAACATGCATGTGGGTGAGGCAAGTCTTTGAATTGACATCCATTCATGCAAAACAATTTCATGCATGTGACAATAGTGAGATAGCAATGAAAACTAAAACAGTGCTAGTAAAAGCTAGTCTGCATGTAAATGATAGCAAGCATTCAAATAAATCAAGAAAACAACACTCACACGAGCGAAAACACAAAAAGCAATAGAAATGCTGAAAAATAAAGTTGAGACCACTTACCCGTGAATAGGTGAGCCGGATGTGTCAAAGAGTCCTAGTTGTGTTGTGGGATGTCAAAGCTCCAAGATCAATGTGAAATAATGAGCTTTGATGTGTCAAATGAATAAGTTTGAGCTCATGACACACATGCCACAAATCTAGGAAAATTTGACACTTGGAGGAAAGTTTCTAAAATGAACTTTGCATGTAACCTCTGACTGTTAAAAATAGCTCCCTGAATCATGGGATGCTTTTTTCATGTTTCCTTTTTCTATTTTGGTAAAAAGCAATCCATGCATGAAAGTCAAGTTTTCTTGGTCCTGGGTGGAACTAGTCAACCCAATTCCTCATGCATGATGTTGCTCAACTGCTGGGAGAAAATGCACATTTCTAGATGGGAGTTGGGATGGTTGCCCAAGAGATTTGTGCAATTTCTCGATAGAGAAGATGACTGCTACCTAGGATTGTGCAATTCCTGGGGTGAGCAGGCTTGCTGGGAAGGATTGCACAGCTTTTTTGGTGAAGCCTAACTGGCAGGATTGCACAATTCTAGAGTCCAACAAGTTGCCAGACATAATTTCATAATTTCTAGAGGGAAGGCTGTTTCCCTCCAAAATTGTGCAATTTCTTGGGGGATTTGCTCAACCTGTAGCTGGACCAAGTCTGGGTGATCACCTTGTGAGGGGAATGTATAAAGTTTTGATCAACAAGCTATCTTTGTGCAAGAAAAACATGGAAGCTTATGTACTTGATGAAGCAAGACAAGGTCCTGTGAAAGATTGGTAGGGAGGCTTCAAAACAAAGCTAAGGAAAAATTTTGGAGGGTGGTTGTAGCCGCTACAATAGGTTCTTATTTGTGGATTTGGAAAGACCATTCCCCTATGAGTTAGTAGAATGTTTCAAGACAATACCATTTTCAAATGCAAAGTCATAAAGCTTTAACGAACAAAAGTACGTTGCATTGTCAAAAACAATTGATGTAGGAACGTCAAACCCGGAAATGATATACTGTTGCATAAAGTTGATGACTTATTGATCATTCACTTATTTCAACGAAACTACCTCTATCCATCGCGTGAAATAATTTGTAGCAGTCAAGATATAGCGATGTTTCTTCGATGAATGAGGGAAAAATTCACCAATGATATCTAAGCTCCACTGTTGGAATGGTTCTTCCACTGCAACAGGCTACAGTGGGACTATTGACCTTCGATTTCTATTGCCACGACCTTGATAGACCGGACACTTGCATGCATAGGCATGAGCATCCTCAAATAATGTAGGCTAGTAGAAACTGACCCGCATGACCTTTTTTGTTGTGGTGTTACCTGCGAAGTGTTTCCCAGTAGGTCCGTTGTGGAGATTAGGAAAAACCATGTCTAAATATTGTGCCTCCAGGCACTTGAGAAAGATCCCATTGTGGTGATTTCTATACAACACCCAATCCACTAGCTGGTATGATAGTGCTTTGAGTCAGAGTTCCCTCTTCTGCCACAAAGAGAAGTGAGAGGGCATAGTGCTATGCTCGAGGTACTGGCACACATCTGCGTACCAAAATATTTTTTCTAAAGTGGGAGAGGCTCACTCAACATTGTACATTCTATTTCTTGTTCCCAGCTTACGAGCTCTTCTTCTTCCTCTTGTGCATTGATCGATTCCGCCACTAACTTATAAAGAACATGACCCCTGATGGTGCAAAATGGTTTGATGTCAAGATCATATTCTTGTAGTCTAGCCCTCCAGTGCACCCTTCTCTCACCCATCTCTTGCTAAAGAAGCAATGATATGACTATTGGGTGTCAAAAAAAGATAATACAATGGTTTTTCAACAAGTAGGGTCTGAATTGCTTCACCGCATTGTATATTTCATAATCTTGTTTATCCATGGTGGGATATTGGAGTTCTAGTCCTCATAGGCTCGCGCTCATGAAAGAGATAGGTTTCTCGTTGTTCAACTCGTCATTCTAAGTGAGCACAACAACGAGAGAAGTGTTGGAAGTGAAAGTGTAGAACAAGAAGTCTTTGTTGAAGCCTAGGTTGTACAACACTAGTGCTTTTGCTATTGCTTGCTTTATATGGGTGAACACATCCTTTTCCCTTTTACCCCAACTATAGATTGTCTCCTTCTTAATCATCTCATGTATGGGTTTGACGATCTGAGTATAGTCGGAGATGAACTTTATGAGGAATTTTATCTTCCCCAAGAAAGACTGCATGACTTTCTTGTTCACGGGGTGGGGAATCTATGTGATAGTCTGAACCCTGCCCGGATATACCTTGATCCCGCTTTTAGCAAGAATATGTCCAAGGAGGTTACCCTCGGACACTATGAAGATGCTCTTCTTTGGATTCAAGGATATCTTGTATATCCGGCATCGCTCAAAATTTTTCTTGAGGTGGTGCAGGTCATCCGACCGCTATCTTGAGAACATTGTTACATCATCGAGGTAGACCACTACGCTCTGTACAATAAGCCCATGAAAAGTGATTTCCATTACACGCTAAAATGGTGCACTTGCATTAACTAGCCCAAACAACATTCAGTAAAACACGAACGAACCCCACTTGGTATGGTATGTAGTCTTTAGTTTGTTAGGCTCTACTACCAAAACCTAGTTGTAACTCAAGAAACCATCTAACAAAGAAAACATCTCTGCACCGGATATTGTCTGCAATATGTGCTCCATGAAAGACACTAGGTAATTGTCTTTGTCCGAGGCAGGATTGAGGTTGTAGAAATCTACACACAAGCGGATCTCCCCGAACTTCTTCCTTACAAGGACTATGTTAGAAACCTAAGTCGAATGTCACACTTTGTAAATGATCTGAGCATCCAACAAATTCTTCAATTCTGTATGTATGAGGGGCTCAAGTGTTGGGTGAGCTTTCCTCAGGATTTGTTGAAATGGTTTGGCCCCTTCTTTGATCAGTATCACGTGCTAGATTATTCACATGTCATATGTATTAAGATCATCGTACATCCATGTGAAAACATCATGGTACTGCTTGAATAGGCAAATGAAAGCTTCTTTATCTTGTGGTGTACATAAAGTATCAAGATTCACATACTATGGATCTTTTTTTGTTTCCAGATTGATTTGCTCCTGTTAATGTAGAGCTATGGGTCTTAGTGTTCACAAGTCCCTAAAAATGGTTCTGCAAGTCACGTAACTTTTCCAGTGATACCACACCCTTAGGGATGAGGTTTCCTTTTCTTTTACTAGTTACGTCCTGTAGAGACTATTCATGCTCATCCTTATCTATCATTGTTTCCTTGAACACATCAACGTTGGCCATAAAATGCAATATCTGTTTATCATCATCAAAAATGTGAAAATTAGTGGTGTTGTATGGGACAAATGGTTTGTACAAAATTTCAATAGAAAATTTTCCCCTTAACAGTAACATCCTAGTAGTTTCATTTGCCAAGGAATCCATAGTTGCATTACGTATTCGTGGCACTGAAATAGTATTGAAAGATTTGAAATGAGAAATGAGTCGCCATACCTCCTATTGATAACTCTTAAGACAAGGTGGCTCATAGTGTATAGTGTTACGTACCTGATGCACCATGATTTCGAAGTCACCTACCACTTTCAGGACAACAAACTTGAGGTCAATGGCTTTCTGTAAGCCCAAGACAAGTTCTTCATACTCCGCGGTGTTGTTCATGCACTCGAATTCCAAGTGACTAGATATTAATTTTTTTCGCTACAGCAGGTCTATTAAGATACAACCAACACCAGAGCCCTCCAATGTTTTGGATCCATCAAAGTACATGGTCCATATATTGTCTGTACAAGGACTTCTTATCGCACTAGTACTACTACTACTACCACCACTACTTACTGTACAAGTTTCATTTCTGCCATTTAAACATGGAAGGAGGTCCAACTGTGTGTCTAGTGGGACAGGGGATGGTTCTACAAGATAGCACCCCAACTTTGTCTCTAGAAAAAAATTGTCGAAAATAAGTTCCACAAAATCCAATGAGTCGTTCTGTCCATTCAAGGGAGTTACATTGTGCTTCATGTATCTCTCTAATAGTACTCAGATTTGGTTGTTCCTGCCCTTATACAGAAGCCATAAGTGCAACCAGTCAGTGGAAAAGTATCCTTTACAACTTTCTTGACCAATCTCCGCTCAGAAATACCCTGTATGCTTCTAGGATGTCCACAATTAAAATATTGATGCATTGATGAACTCATTCATTAGATGATAGCTAGATGATCACATCCTTGAGTTCACCAATTTCTACCACAAAAGCTCTGTCTAGTTGGATGATTTTTGCATTTGTCTTACTCCATTGAGTGTTGATCTTCTTGGCCACGAAGAGTTGCATGACATTAACCGATGCACCAGAATCAATCAAGAAGTTGTGAACATTGAAGCTAAAGATTTCAAATGACAACAAGAATGGTGGGTAGAGTGAGTTTTCCTCCTCCATGCAGAGTGCATTAAGCACAGACACAAGAGCTTTAGGAGACCTACTAGATCCCTTTTTTGAAGAGGTGGCATCACCAGTAGAGGTTTTCCCAAGTGCTCTTAGAAGAATGTCGCACTGGTTCATGATTTTTGTAAGTTCGGATAGAGAAATATTTGCACAAGCCTTCTTCATGTCTTCTACAATTTTATACTCTATTGCGGGAAGACACACTGAGGTGTCTGGGAGTGGAACTAAATTCATGGTTTTCAGTGGGGTGGTCCTCTCTATACTGCTTGTGGAATCAATTTTCATTGAAGTTTTCTTCTCGGACTTGCTCTGAGTGCTATGTGTTGATTCAATAGGAAGACCCATTTTCATTAATAGATTTTCTCTAAATTTTTGTTTTGCTACCTTAATCATAGTGGTGGCCCCTTGACTTTCCAAGTTGTATCGGTAATTTTTCTTCTGGGTTGGTTCGTGACTTGGAGGCTCCTTATGAGGGGTGGTCTTTTGGGTTGTCAGAGCATAATGATATATGTTTACTACATGCACAGTGATTGGAGATTCATCAGTTGTAGAAGCTTCTTCTTCTTCATTAGTGTCCGGTTGTTCATCAACCATGACCTTGTCATACATTTGTGTAACAAGGTTACTCATTCCATGGTTCCTTTTTGGGCACATTTTTATGAATGATGTTTGTGGTGGAACATGCAATATGAATATGTAGAAATTTTATCAATATTCATAACCATGTTGGAGCACTACATAGATTTGGTCGGTTGGTTGGTTGTTGCTATTACTTGAAGCTACATTATTCTTTTGCGGGTACTTGGGGGGGCTGCTGCTCAAGTTATTCTCACTTGTCCTCTGTTTAAGTTCAGCCATTTTGGTGGTTAGCGAATTGATGAGACAAGTAAGGTTCTCAATATCACTTGCTTCTATTTCCTTGGCCTTGCTCATAGAGGTCTGGGACCTCTTACCCATGTCTTTGGAGTCCTTGGTGGGTTCATTGTCTGCAATGAATCCAATAGGGCATAGGTAATTCTCTACGGAAATAGCCTCTTCATAATTTTCTGTTAAAGTTGGTTTCACAACTCGCTTGAAAAATTGCACAATAATAGTTGGCAAGGTAGAAGTGTAGTAGTCAATAGTGATGGATTCATGAGGTTTAGTGTCATCTGATGACTTGTTCAAAATATTGTCGAACCTATGATCAAAATCTTTGACATTTTATTTCTGCTCCATCCTGAGACTACCCAACTCCTTTAGTAACATGGCAAGGGTCTTGTCTTCAGAAAATTTCTCAAGAAAGATCCTTTTGAATACCCTCCAATTTTGGATGGAATTTGGAGGAAGGCTATGGTACCATAAATTTTCTCTACCATCCAAGATACATGGAAATAGTCTACATGCAACATCATCATAACATACCTCGAGTGTTTGTAGATGTAGTTAGAAAGTGTCTAAGTGATCTTCTACCTTCACTGTCTTGTCCAGGTCATATTTCATTAAGATTTTCTCCACATGTCTTGGCATCTTGTGCAGGACACTTGGAAGTGTCAATGGGTCGTGATTCATCCAATCTAGATTTTGGTTTTCCATGTTGTCTTGTTTGTTATCTTCCTCTTCCTCTTCTGAATATGATGATTCCTCTTTCGAATCTGTTGGTTCCTCCTCTTCTTCTCCTCCTCCTTCATTTCCTTCCCCTCCACCTCCTCTATCGAAACCTAAACACGAGAGTAAGGGGTTTCCTTCTTCTTCTCCTTGAAAGAGAAAAGGTTCCTCTTCTTTCTCCACTACTTCTGCTAGCTATTCAAGAGTGGAAAATATCACTTCTTCAATAGATGTAACTACTACTCCTGTCTTGTTCTTCTTTTGGGAATATGGAGTATTGTATACTCCTGGAATTAGTCCAGCAACTTTTTCAAATTAACATGTGATGGGATGGAGATCACAGATTTGATGGTATGAGATTTCATGTTTATGCCTAGGAGGTGAGGAATTACCAACTTCAAAAATTGCGGGTAGGGGAGAGGGAGTGAATGTTACTTCCTTGACTAGAAATGGATGAGTGGGGTCAGTCGGACAATCAACCATAAACTATTAGAAGCCCTCCTTCTAGCACAAGAAATGTTGATGGTACTAGATCCACTAACATTCAAGGGATCTCCCTAATATGAGGTCCCAATCAAACCTCACACCATTTGGTGTAGGAGTCCCATCTGATATGATGGCCAGGCTGCAAAATACTTAGATATTTTCCTCTGCTCTAGCTTTCAGCATAAGAGAGTGTTGCAATGGTACCTTTGAAAAGAAAGGTGAGTGTGCAACGTAACTGTGTCTAAGTCCTCTTATTGCAAAAAGGGGGGGAGAAAAGTGAGCCTCTAACTAAGAGGTAATAGTACCTCCTAGGAAGAGACACACATGAACCAAGAAGATTTTTCCAACATCTGACAAAATAGTCCACAACGGATGCGGTAGCCATTAAAACCAAAGAATGGGGAAAGACCTGTCTACCATCTAGTAGAATAGTCCACAGTGGATGTGACAGTTGTTATAAGATAAGCGGGGAAAGGTAAGTATAGTATCTTGTATAATAGTCCACAAGGATGAGATAACAACGACAACCATTACAACACATTCCTAATAAGATAAACACTAAAACAACCTAAATAGTTCAACTATCTTAGTACATGTGAAACAAACATGAAATATAAATGCTCACAGAATAGTCTTACAAACATCCATAAGTCATGCATGGAAAATTTCTGGCGTGAAAAGGCTTTTGTATTAAGAAAAAGTTCCAAGACACATGTTTACATTATACATCACTAGCCCCAGTAGTGGGACATTGGAGCCACTCTTTTCTCCTCAAGGAATTGACTGAAACTCTCTATGCTTTGTGGGAGGAGCCCACATGAAAAGTCCTTTTCCCACACAATGGGGGTATATATAACCACGGGGTGAGGCTTGACCCTTATGACTCTTTGACTATTGTCATGGTTGTTCAACTTCCTATGACTTTTCAACTGACATGAGTCTTCATATTCATGTGTGTCCATTTGACTTCCACTTTACATTACAATATACATGGCTCATTATAGTGATGTGGCCTTTGACAACTCATGACACAACTTGACATGACTTTGCAGACATGGACTAGCTTGCTGAGGTGGCAATGTAAATCTGCTGTTCCTGCTGAGTGATAGATGTGTTCTAGGATGTGATTTCTCTTCTCCTCTGCATAGCTTGATGATGCAGGGTCTTCAATAATCTTCGGTCTTGAGAAGTGGTTGCATGCATGTGTTCCCTTTGATTTTTCTTGCTAATATTCCTTGTCCATCCTGTTGTAAGTGAGTATTCTAGCAAGTTTTCTCCTTCTTCTCCTTCTTTATTGTCTTTCCATGATCTAACAGTGTACCTGTTCTTGCAATTTAGTCATGACGATATGACATCAAAGCCAAAAACTCCCTAGTCTAAGATGAAGCATTGTTATCCATGGACTGGGCCTAGGACGAGTGATGGGTTGGGAAAGAGGGCCCAGTAACTGTGCATTGTGCAGTTCCAGGGGGCATGGAGGGAGAATGGTCATTGAGACTGCACGGAGTGCAGCTCAGGAATTACTGAGGAACTCTTGAGCACAATCCTCCATTAGGGGAATTTTGAGGTCTAAAATGGGCATCCTAAGAAAAATGTACAACCAAAAAAAAATTTACAAGAACCAATATGATTTGAGATGATGATGTTAACCATGGGGGTGATTCACCATTTTTGGATTAAAAAAATAAAAATTATAAAAAATAATAAAATAACAAAACTAATTTTTCAACTAGTATTTTAAACTTATATCCCTAAGGTTTTACTCGAATTTTGTGTGGTAGTACTCATTGGATGAAAATTTTAATTCCTCATCCAAGGAGTACCCATGTTGCATACTTTCAATGGACTCCGCTACACGAAAAATAAGAAATACATGAAAAAACGTGTTTGCAATCACTTTTTTCATGTATTTATCATTTTTAGTGTAGAAGGCTCCATCAAAAGTATACAACATGGGTACTCCTTGGATGAGGAATCAAATATTGCATCCAACAAGTTGTTTCTCAACAAGTCAGTGCCTGCAACAAGGGTTAGGTGACTATGCTTTGAAGGTTCCCAACTTGCAATCAAAGGAGCTAACCTTAAGAGAGGCTCAATGCACAATTTTGGGACAAAGAGATATCATTGATAAGGCTCATGAATAGGCAATGCTCATCACCTAGTGAAAGATGAAGCTTTCATAACTTGGACTGGGTAGTAGGACTGAGAAGAGATTCAAAATGGCTAAGTGTGGGATCAGTAGAGTAAGACAGAGAAAACATCCGAACAAGACTCAGATATAGATCACACACATGAATGGCATCAATACAAGCCATGGGAATGCATAGGACTAATGACCACTAGTCCCACCTTGAAATGATAACAAAGCGACACTTATTTCTAATTGCGATAGTTGAAATGACACATTATGACAATTAGAATACAAGTTGCGACACAAGTGTAGACTGTGAGTAGAAAGTGAGCTAAGCTATATGAATGTGTCTAGTGCATATTCTCATGATATCTAGGACCATATGATGCATAAGAGTGCGCTAGAATTGACTCTAGTGATGTGTAGAGGTGTGACAAATAACAAAGTGAAAATAGTTTAAAGTGACACTTGTGATAGTAAGAAAATGTGAAAATGACACTTGCAAAAGCTAAAGAAATTGAAAGTGGCATATGCTAGAGTGAAGACAACATGAAAATAAAAATTGTTAAATTGAAAGAAAATGAAAGTGATAGCCATGAATGTGAAAGCAACACTTGTGAAAACAAAGGTGTGCAAAAACGACAATTGAGAAAACTCACCAAAATAGAAGCACAATTGCAAACAAAGTGAGAGGGACTATCCATGGAGAGTGTACACTAACTATCAACATAAGTTTAACATTATATAGGAACTATCTCGATGGACTTCGCTATGCATGTTCATGCTTGCATAAAGGAAGTGCACTTATGAATTCATCAAGGACTGGGCATGTGTGAGCAAGTGACTTTGACAGTTAGAGACCGGTAAGAAGACTTAAACACTTGGCACAAAATCAATTGACAATGAAGTGACCATAGAATGACAAATCATAAGATCCTCAATAGACTCCAAAATTCAAGTGTGGGAAAAATTTTGGAGGGTGTTGATCATAGTGTCAACACGTCCCTACTCCTAGTGCCCATGGGGTGTGGTGTTGGGACGTAGTGTACCATTGACAATAAAATTCCACTAACATACCAATGCCTCCCTAAGTGACACTAGTTTTGATGTAGCTCAGTGGATCTTCGGCTCTTTGATGTGGATCAAAACAAGATCTCGAGGATTCTATGCCAAATTTTCAAGGGTGTTGCATTTGACACCAACATTGTCAATGAATTGTTCAACAATTGGTTGGTCCAAAAAAGTTATTTGATACAAATAAATATGTGCAAAGGAGGTCTAAATGGGGTCTTCTAAACATGTTCGAATTCACATGTAAGAGTTTCTTAGCATTATTGGAGGTTAGAGACATCTTTGGTTTCAGCTATAGCCTACAAATATCTCGATTCAAACATATTATTATGGGTGGAGAAAAACATCACAAATCACCGCTTCCTAGTATTAGAAGCAGTTAATACATGTGACAAATATATCAGACTACTCCAAATGAAGACTACCTCATATTGTTGTTTCATGCTTTAAAGTTTAAACTTTACCTATCAAAATATTGAACACTGCCTCATATTGTTGTTTCATGCTTTAAAGTTTAAACTTTACCTATAAAGATTATGCGATAGTGACTGAGTTCAAGTTATAAAGAGGTATCGGCGATATTGATTCTATGATAAAATTTCTGTTTTACATACATGATGAATCGTTATCATCATTGCTTGCATGCATGAAAGCACTTAAGACTCCAAGAACTTTCTTCATACTACGTTTACATTGAATACAAGCAATCCATATATAGTGTGAACTGTGAAGTGGTATATTGTATGAGTATCAGATGTTGAAGGAACTACGTGGAATTATTAGATGTTGCATATGGCTACGTTGAGAAGTTGTAGGCATGTGAACATTGTGTACAATGAAATTGGATTGCACGTGGATTGCAGTCTATATGTTGGAGATGAATAGTCGATGTTGAGGATGTTGGTTTCAGAACAAAAAATGGACACATATAAAAGGCTAAAAGGCATGTTGGAGATCAACAGTAGATAATGCTGCTCATAGTTTGATATATTATGCCATATGGATGTAATTATTCACTAATAGAAGCACTTATAGTCTGTTATGGTCATATTCCTCCATTTTCATAACCATTGAAGTCAAGGACTAGAGAAGAGTTGGATAGCGATGAGTTACATATTTACAATGATGCCAAGCAGAAGTAAAGAGCAATGTCATGGTGGTGATCATGAGATTCCTCATCACCGTGGTCACGAAACAACTATTGATATCACTTCATCGGCCACTGATAAAAACTACCTTGGGAGACGATTTATAAATGGATTTTCCTCGACGTGAAATGAAGCAGTGCTTATTGTTTTACCGGATTTTCTTGATAGCATGGATGAGGTGAAAATATTGCTAGCTTTTATTGAAGGCATCCTTGCTGCTAATATGTTTGATCAAAATTGTTGAAATCTACTATACAAGTTGCAAAAGAAGCAACGTCCTTGGCCAATGGATAGTTTTGATACATTTGAAGAAAAGACAAGTCCAATTACTAGGAAGGGTATTCCACGTGGACTTTATCATATGAGTATGTAGAAGAGGATACCGAAATGTAAGATCCGTAGTGTACAAGAGTGGCTACATGTTATCGAAAGCCAACAGTGATGGAAGCAGTTTATATAGCTTAATATATTCTAACAACAAAAGAAAATTAATTACGATGGCATATGAGGTGGAGGTATTAGCATTGGGTTACTTCTCTTTTAAAATTTGGAGCCAACAAAGCTCGGATTATAGTCATGACATGAAGTATGCACAGTTCTTTCCAGTCGACATACATGTGCACAACCTTCAATTCCTTCTCATTCCAATAAGTAGGTCATGAGCGAAGTTGGACCTCTAGAGAAATGGAACTTCGGCCATGGGATTTATGATGGAGTAGCTAGTTCCCGAAATCACATCATATGTTATGAGTTACTAGTACTACAAGAGCCTATGCCATCTCTACATGGCCAACTCTGTCATGTGCCATGCTGTCAACGATGATTGCCCCTAGAAAGACATGTATCACAAGGACTTTACGTCAGAATAGACAGAAATATCTCCATCAAATGGATGGAAAGCATACTAGGTAGACGTAAATGAAGACTAGTATAATGTATTCAAAGCAAAATCAATAAGGTAGGATGAGCCATCTTGTGGTTTTTACTGGGTGCCATAACATTTTAGAGATTTGGGAAATCCCTCTCAGTTGGGATCATCAATACAAAATACATGTGCATGATGTTCGAGGTAGGGTGTTTGGTGATATGGCATGGGTGACATTAAAAGAGTTTATCGATGCAATTCTAGAGCATTTGCTAACTACTAATATTTATGAGTTTCATAATGGGCAGTGCTTCATGGTTCTTCAAAGTTAAAAATGTACAACTTGGATGTGTGAGCTCTTCATGTTTCTATCTTTAATAGGAAAAAGCTCGTCATTGGGAGCATCATTCACTTCAGCTATAGTCAAAACATGGCTTTCAAATATTGAAATTTTTAAGTGTTTATGATTGGTGTTCCTTACATTAAATTTTACAACAACTACACAGTGAATCGAAGATCATATTTAATACCATGATAATTGCTTCCATCTTCCCTGTATATAAACACACATATTTAAATGTACTTGTGTTGAAATAAAACTGATGAAAATGTTAGAGATGAACGCGATACTTGGTATCTAGAGTGCGCACGATAATAAAATTTTAAATAATGATGGCTCATGCATCATTGACATATTACCCACCACTTGTTTGGTTAGCTTAGCTTTTGTAAATAGAGAGACTTCTCTAATCTCAGAATCATGAATCTGGAAGCAACTAGACGTATTGATGACAAAGGGAAGGAAGAACCAGAATTTAATAATTCTTGCGGTTGCCAAAGAAATCGACGGTCCACAACATTGCATGCCCAAATCAACGAAGTTATTACAGTTTGAAGTGGAGGGAGGTTACGGCCGAACAACGCATCGCAAGATGGACAGTTGTGATGCATTCCGACTGTTCTCCCCCACTTTTCCCAAAACAATACGAGGACCATCAGAAGGTTGTCTATGGTTTTGCTGAGACCAATCATGGATTGGAGGCATGTGTAGCACAACAGATGGAACCCGCTCTATCTTCACATACTCCCAACACTATTTATATATATGGTGGATGTTGTGTTCATCGAACTTTTATATATAAGGGAGCATGATTTTATTAAAAAAACACAAAATATATATCTATATATATAAAATGGACCAGGAATAATCATCACTATTTTATTAGCTCTGTTTTAAAGAAAGAGACAGGTCCATAACGGTCTAAAGAATTAGTTTCATAACTAATCAAGACAGTTAGATTAGGGAAACAGATAAAAGTTTAAAATTAGAAATTTGAAGGGGTTTGGGGTTTGAAAATGAAGTATTTTGTAATGAATAATTTTTTCATAAATTTATGGAGTTGTTTATAATGTGATTTTTTAGAGATTTCGGTGATGGAATCTGGCAGAAGAAATTGAGGTTAAATCTTGATTTGTTGCAGTTAAAATGGGTTTTTAACTGCATATTTGGATTCAGCACCCTGGGGAATCTGGCAGAAGAAATTGAGGTTAAATCTTGATTTGTTGCAGTTAAAATGGTTTTTAACTGCATATTTGGATTCAGCACCCTAGAAAAACCCTGGGAAACTAGCTATCAAACTTGGGATTCTAATAAATTCCTGCCAGATTTTGACCAGAAAAACCCACCCACTAGAAAGACTTTCAAAAAGTCTCATTATAGACAACTGCTAAATTTATTAATGAAAACCAGTTTGATTCTAAAATGGTGTATGTAATAGGCTAGTTTTATTCTAATTTGTAGATTTGTTTATGTAATCGTAAGTTGCAAATGAAACTTATAAGTGGAATAAGAGTACTTGAATGGGCTCCACTTTTTCAGAAATCCATTTACATTTTCTTTCTTTTTCATTAATTTCATTTTTATATTTTAAAACTTGAATCTCATTTGGCTCAAGTTTTAAACATGCCTTCTCTGAATTGTTAAGTTTATTTTTATCTTAATTATTTTAAACCTTTCAATCTTCAATGGTCTAGCCACACAGGTTGTAATTTGGTGGGTTTTTGAACCCTAATGTCATTTTTTTTTTATTAATTTCAGTGTTGTTTTTAGGAAACAACATTAATTGGCCTAGTTTTTAGGGATGAAGTTGAAAGATTTTCCTTAACTTTATAAAAATTTATGGTTGGTTTTTGAGAGTGACAAGAATCAAGTTTCAGGCTATAAATCTTCACCAGTTCTCTAATTTGGGCATTTTTCAACCAGAAATTATTGAGTTGCAAATCAACCCTTCTAAGTTTTATTTTGTGCATTTTAATAGTGATCCCATCTACGATTCCTATGATTTAAATAGAAGGTTGTATTTTTCAGAAGATGCTCAGCTTTATGACACATATGGTTAAGAGGAGGAGTTTGGCATACTTCATCCGACAAACATGGCTACATTTAGTTGTCATGAAGAGGTTGATAAAGGAAGTTCTTGCTCGGGACAAGAAGACGAAGTTTGGAATTTATTTGAAAAAAAAAATCATTATTTTTGAAAAAAAACCAAAGTTGAAAGAAAATGAAATGATTATGCTTGTTTTGATGAAGATGATATTTTCAGCTAAAAATATTTTCATGATATATCTCACCAACCTATTACAGAACCGAAACAAAATCTTGAAGTTGTTGATCAAGACTACTTTTTCTTTCATGCTTATCATGACCCTATAGTAGATTCTATGGATTCTTTGAGCAGTCTAGATGTAATATTTCTTTTGCAGCTGATACCTATTCCTGGGTTTACACGGATTCTTGTTAGTGAATGATTTACATTTACATTTTTTTTTCTTTTAAAAACAAAAAAGAGCTGGTATCAGGTCAAACACCCATAAATTAACATGGTGCCACTGAAAAGCTAATTTTACTTTATTGAAGTTAACATTGTTTGTAGTAAGATCATGTATGATCCTGTACATAAACAAGCTCTGAATCTTAGCATTTAGTTTTTAGTTTGATAGGAGTTTTTATTTCGGTTAGTAAATTCAAGAATAAGGAAAATGCTTCTGATAAATAAAGTCTTTGGGGAAAATTTGCATTTCGAGGTTCTTAGGAAGTTTGACTCCATGCCCAACAAAGTACTTAGTCTATTGTTCAAAGTACTTAGTCTATTGTTCAAAGTGTCTTGCAGACCCAGAGACTATCCTGAATAAATAAAGTCTTTAGGGAAAATTTGCATTTCGAGGTTCTTAGGAAGTTTGACTCCATGCCCAAGTACTTAGTCTATTGTTCAAAGTATTTAGTCTATTGTTCTCAGTGTCTTGCAAACCAGAGACTATACTTAGTCTATTGTTCTCAGTGTCTGGCAGACCCAGAGACTATCCTGAGATGAAGCTAGATATTGTTGACAAAATTTGCAGAGTAAAATGTTGGGGTTCAGCCGTAGAGTTTGATGTTATTGGTTACATATTGAAGATAATAGAAATAAAACCTTGATGAAGTGAATGTTGCTAGTTGATTCCAAACAAAATATTTTAGATTCATATATCTGTCAATTTAATGAAAACATACGTACGTGTGTATGAAAAGCTCATTGGAATACCAATCCAATTACATCAGGATTTTTAGACATGGCATTATCCTCATATTAATAAACTCGAACCATGGCTTTAACAAATTATCTCATGCTTCAAAAGTTATTTCATTAAAATTGCAAGCAAGGCAATGGCAGAGGAGATCGTGTAATCCATATTATATTGTATAAAAAAAATTTGGAAGAAATTACATTGAAGATTTTGGTCTATGCATTTCGGAAATAGGAGTGTGGTGAAGAGGGTTAAATAGATAAACAAGTTAACCTAACAGCTAAAAGATAATGGCTATATTTAACTTGGGAAGATAACGACTATATTTGACTGGGAGAGAAAAAGACTAGATTTTTTTTTTTGAATATAACATATACATTGGTTATTATTTTTCTTTGATTATCATATAAATTAAGTCTAATATAAGCAGACAAGAATAAATATATTTTTGATAACCATATTACATATTTAGATACCTTTACCTTATACATTTAAATATTTATAATATAAATATATATATTAATTGAACATAACTAAGGAATCTTTTATTATCATTAAATGAGTAAAAATAAAAATAAAAAAAATCTCATCTTTTCCTCCGGAGTCAAATATAGCCATTATCTCCCTAGTTAAATATAGCTGTTATTTTCTAGCTGTTAGGTTGACTTGTTTATCTATTTAAACCTTTTCCTAGATCTTCTTCATCCTGTTTTGAAGATAAACCAAACTCGCTAGTTCTAAATGAATAGACCAAAATCTTCAATTTCTTCTTCTTAAAAAAAAAAAATTACTTATACACTATAATACTTATGTTCTCAATGGTTTTTTCAATATTGGTACATGAAACTTATTCCCTACAAAGAAATACGTGTAAAGGAGATCCTGATGGGGTCTTTTCAACACATTCAAATTGACATTTAAGAGTTTCTTGGCATTATTGGAGGTCATAAACATCTTTGGTTTCATCTACAACCTACAGATATCTCGATTCAAGCATATTATTAGGGGCGGAGAAAAACAGTGCACAATCACCGCTTCCTGGCATTAGAATCAGCTAATGTTGTGTGACAAATATATGAGAGTACTCCAATTGAACACTACCGCTTCCTAGCATTAGAAGCAGCTAATGTTGTGTGACAAATATATGGGAGTACTCCAATTGAACACTACCTCGTCCTATTGTTTCATGCTTTAAACTTTATCTATGAAAGTATTGGCGATGGTGACTAGGCTCATTGGAATACCAATCCAAATACGTCAGGATTTTTAGACATGGCATTATCCTCATATTAATAAACTCGAACCATGGCTTTAACAAACTATCTCATGCTTCAAAAGTTATTTCATTAAAATTGCAAGCAAGGCAGTGGCAGAGGAGATTGTAAATATCGAATTCAAGCTTGTGTAATTTGTGTAATTTATATTATATTGTATAAAAGAATTTTGGAAGAAATTATATTGAAGATTTTGATCTAAGTATTTAGAAATAGGAGTGTGGTGACAAGGGTTAAATAAATAAACAAGTTAATCTAACAGCTAGAAGATAATGACTATATTTGACTAGGGAGATAACGGCTATATTTGACTGGCAGAGAAAAAGACCGAGATATTTTTTTTTGGAATATAACATATAAATTGGTTATTATTTTTCTTTGATTATCATATAAATTAAGTCTAATATAAGCAGACAAGAATAAATATATTTTTGATAACCATATTACATATTTAGATACCTTTACCTTATACATTTAAATATTTATAATATAAATATAATATATTAATTGAACATAACATAATGGCTAGTAAAATTATTTTAATCTTTTATTATCATTTAAATGAGTAAAAATAAAAATAAAAAAATCCCATCTTTTCCTCCCTAGTCAAATATAGCCATTATCTCCCTAGTTAAATATAACAGTTATCTTCTAGCTGTTAGGTTGACTTGTTTATCTATTTAACCCTTTTCCTAAATCTTCTTCATCCTGTTCTGAAAATGAACCAACCACACTTGTTGGTTCTAAACGAACATACCAAAATCTTCAATATGATTTCTTCGAAAAAATCCTTATACAATATAATACTTATGTTATGTTCTCAATGATTTTTTGAATATTGGTACATGAAACTTATTCCATACACAGAAATACGTGTAAAGGAGATCCTGATGGGGTCTTTTCAGCACATTCAAATTGACATTTAAGAGTTTCTTGGCATTATTGGAGGTCATAAACATCTTTGGTTTCATCTACAATCACCGCTTCCTCGCATTAGAAGCAGCTAATGTTGTGTGACAAATATATGAGAGTACTCCCATTGAATACTACCGCTTCCTAACATGAGAAGCAGCTAATGTTGTGTGACAAATATATGGGAGTATTCCAATTGAACACTACCTCGTCCTATTGTTTCATGCTTTAAACTTTACCTATGAAAATATTGGCGATGGTGACTAGTTTCAAGCTATAAAGAGATATCGACGGTATTGATTCTATGATCAAGTTATGTCTTACATGGATGATGAGTCATCACCGTCATTGCTTGCGTGCATGAAAGCACTTAAGACTCCAAGAACTTAATTTCTTCCTACTACGTTTACATTGAATACAAGCAATCCATATATAGTGCGAAGTGGTGTATTGTATGAGTATCAGATGTTGAAGGAACTGGCATATAGCTATGTGGAGAAGTTGTAGCTATGTGGACATTGTGTACAGTGAAATTGGATTGGACATGGATTGCAGTCTGGACATTGGAGCTTAATAGTGGATGTTGGTTGTAGAATAAAGAGTATATAAAAGGCACGTTGGAGATCAACAGTTGATAATCTTGCTCATAGTTTCATATATGAAGTCGGATGGATGTTATTCTTCAATAATAGAAAGGGCATATAGCTTGTTACCTTCTTTTTGAATGATGATTGAAGTCGGCGACTAGAAAAGAGTTGGATAGTCATGAGTAGTCATGAGTGACATGTTTACAACGATGCCAAGGGGAAGTAAAGAATGAAGTTATGAGATTTTTCATTATGGTATGAAATAAAGACGGTTTGAGTCTAAAGGCTTATTCGAGTATGAGGGGATGTGCGGGGATGTATAAGTATGTAGGCACTGAGTTATTTATAAAAAATAAAAATAAAATTATGTTCTAAATAGAAAAATAATGTCTCCTATAATAAAAAAAATGAATATGTTGTAAAGTAGTTAGAAGTAAAAATAATGTGTAGTAAGATGTTTAAATCTTATACCTTTTCAAAAATTATTTTAACAAAAGATTTTAAATAAATTATTTTGAAAATATATGTTAACTAATTTATATCTATATCAACTTTATTATACTAGGAGTATAGAAAAAAGATTGTTAAAATAAATTATTTAAATGTGGTATATAAAAGAATATTTGATGCAGATTATCATAAAATAGTTTTAATAAGAATTAATATTGATATATATACTTAAAAATATAATAATAATATTAATAATAAAATTAATTTGCATGATAAAATGTGTATATCTACATGTTATGTAAAATATTTTAATGTTATATATATATATATTATATATATATATATATATATATATATATATCATTAATTTTTTTTATGTATATATCATGAAAAATTAATTTTTATGGTTAAAAAGGTTTATTAACACATTGGTTATTAATAATGAAAATTAACACATTGTACCTTGCACTCTAAAAAGGTTTGCATGTGAAAAAATTTGATGTACTCTGCTTATATTAAATCCATACTTAAGATAGATCTATGCTAGTATCACTTCATCCACCAATAATAAAAAATATGTTGAGAGGCACTTTAATCTCATCGATGGGAAATTAAGCATTACTTGTTGTTTTACCAGATTTTATCCATAGCATGGATGAGGTGAAGAGATTGGCATCCTTGCTACTAATATCAATGATTTAGGTTCACGTGTTTGTGTTGATCTCTACCCTAAAGGAAAAATTGTTGAAATCTATGGTATAAGTTGAAAAAGATGCAACATCCTTGGCAGGTAGATAATTTTGATACATTTGAAGGAAAGAGAAGTCCATCACTAGGACAGATGAGGGGCTCTGAAACACTAAATTTTCTCATCATTATGTAAACCACATGCGCAAAATAAATTCTATCTGGGAAATAAAGGATGTTGACAGACATTGTATGCAGTTGCAGGAGGATATTTGTAAAGATGTTGTCACTCATTTTCAGAAGGCTTATGGTCGTAATGAGGGGATTGAAGTGGAGGATATTTTATGGGGGGTTGATCCATATCCCACTATGTATGATGATGATACAAATGCTACATTGTATAAAATGGTCACTGAAGAAGAGCTCCATTAGGTACTAAAATCCGAGTCCGAGACAAGACGGGTGGACGATGCAACTATTTACACACTTCTTTGATCTCTTTAAAAATGACTTCTTGGACTTGGTGGAGGATTCGAGGGTCACAGGGGCCATTCACCAGCATATAAATTCCACCTATATTGCTCTCATCCCGAAGCAGTGCCCATCTACAATTTTCTCGGATTATAGGCCCATATCACTTTGTAATCTCATCTACAGAGTTATATAAAAAACTATTGCAAACTGTATGAGGAGTACAATATCACGCTATATCTCACTAGAACAATATGGCTTTCTTCAGGACAGACAAATACATGATGTTTTTCCTATTGCTCAAGAATGTATGCATACGATTCATACAAAACATATAAATGTCACCATTATGAAGGTGGATTTATAAAAGGCTTATGACTGTTTGGACTAGGGATACCTCAGACTGGTTCTTCATAATATTGGTTTACAACCCAGATGTGTGGCTTGGATTATGGCATGTGTCACAAATGTAAATTTTGTGGTGATCATCAATGGATATCCAACACATTTCTTCAGGGTTGGATGGGTACTTCGTCAAGGTTGTTCACTTTCCCCACTCTTATTTATTTTGGTGATGGATGGGTTGAGTTTGCGCATCAATAAAGAGGTGTTGAACGACCAGTTCCAGGCTTTGCACATGGGAAACAACATCAAAATATCTCATGGTTTCTTCATCGATGATGTGCTTATTATGGGTATGTTAAATCGACTTGCATGGTTGACTTTTTTCATGTTTTAAAAAAAGTTTCTAACGCCACTGGTTTACACATGAATCTACACAAGTCTATTGTTTATCATGGATTGTGTGATGTGAAGACTATTGTCTATATAAAAAGCCTATTTGGTATAAAGACGAAGATGATGAGAAATGGTATGAAGTATCTTCTTTATCATATCAAACCATGCAGTTACAAGATCGTCGATTGGAAATGGCTCGTGGACCGATTCTACAAAAGGATATCCATATGGGAATTTAGATGTCTGTCTCTGGGAGGTTGCGTTATCCTTACCCAAGTTGTTCTAACACAATCCATCATATAAAACAAGTAATTCATTAATAGGTTGGTGATTACTAGTTGGAATTTTTGAACTTGTAATGCTAAAAGGATTAAGAATTACATTACTGTTAGATGTTGTCTATCCATCATTCTCAGATGGAAAAATTCTCACCTTTTTTGAACTTGTCGTTGGTCAAGCTACCTTATAGATATACAAAACAAGGGTTTACTCTCTTGAGGCTTTGGTCATTGAAATACCATGCCTTGAAAATCTATTCTATAAGCACAAGTAGATTGTTGGGCATCTCTTAAACTCTAAGATGAAAATCCAATTTGGTGCTCATGATATGGGAACTACTCATGTGGATTGTGGTAACTTTATGTCTCTAATTAAGACTACATCATCTCTTAAGAGCCGAAACCACCTCATTTGAAATACCTACATTGAAATGGTCAAATTCTTGTGGTTTTCATTCCTATATTTCATAATTTAAGATATCTAAGTCTTGTGGTTTACAATCCCACACATCAATATTTGTATAAATGAAGTTCGAATCATCTTCAAAGAATAACATCCTACACCATTCATTGCAAATGCAAAGTTTCATTCTTCTCAAAGCTTGAAATATATACACTAACCAATAACAACATGTAAACATTCTTTGCAGTAACTATCCCATGTTTTCATAGAAGCAAGCTAGGATTTTTACATGTTTGGGATATGCTTACATGTTTGGGATATGGGTAGCAGGGAAAATTTTAGGGGCTAATATTCACAGGCGGGGTAATTTTCCATGTTTTTTCCAAAAAAAATTAGGAAAATTACATTTTTTTCTAAAACTAATTCACCCACATTTTGGAGTATAAAATTATTTTACCCTAAAAATTGCCAAAATTTTATATAGACTAATATAAAATCATTATAACTCTAAGTATTTTTACAAAAATAATGCCAAAACATTGTATAATTTGCATATTAGGGACTAGTAAGATTTGCCAAGGTTTCTAAACTTTAAGATAAACATCCATGCTTCAAATATTCCTTGATGGGTAGTTTTCTCGGAAGTGTCATTGCATTTTTACTAAATTCAACATAAAATATATTTTTCATCAATTCTGCAAAATAGCCTGGGACAAGTTTTAGGTGCTCAAGGAACTCTTGGACAAATGAGTACTTTCTCCTAGTGCCAAGCATAGTGAGATCTTCATTTTGAAGCTCCACAAGAGAAGAAGGTAGTAAAACCATGAGAGTTTATAATCCTAGAGCTAAGCCTTGATTCATCTGTAGTTGTTGGCTCCAATTTACCAAGCTTTGTTCCTACATTAATCAAAGGGAATCTCTCTCTTGATGAGGTCATTAATAACATTGATGGGTTTGATTTTCGATTTACAGCTTGACTTTGGGGTTAGTTTCGTGTAAAGGAATTGACAAAGATAGAATTTGACTAAGATAGATCATTTGGATGGAATTATGAGTATAGCATATGATGACTATTGAGTTTATTTCCAGAAGAAATTTCTGATTAGTTGCTTAGTTATTGTAGGTGAATTAGCAATTTGAATTATGTGCGTGACATTGAAGAGTATAATAAGTTTCTTTACATAAAAAAAACTTTGGTGCAACAATTTTAAACTAGAAACAGAATTTGATCATTTAGCACTTAATTTCGTACTAAATATAGGGTAATGAATTCAAATCTGAACTAGAATGCTTTGTAACTACAAGATTAAATTTAAATTTAAGGAATTAAAAAAACATATATATATTCAAATATTTGAAATTGAAGAGGAACAATCGTTACTATTTTATTAGCCATGTTCTAAAGAAAGAAACAGTTTCATAACCTTCTAAAGAATTAGTTTCATAACTAATCAAGACAGTTAGATTATGGGCATAAATAAAAGTCTAACATTATAAATTTGAAGGGGTGTAGCATTTGAAAATTAAGTCTTTTGTAATGAATAATTCCCTCAGAGATCCATTAATCAAAAACAATTTGATTCTAGAATAGAGCTAAGTTGCAATGTGTTAAATTTTTCTTTGTGTACTTATTTTTGTTCAGTTAAAAAGTTGTATGTAATAGAAGGATTGTTTTATTCAAGTTTATAAATTTTTCTATGTAACTATAGGTTTCAAACGGCAACAATAAGTGGAATAAGAAAACTTTATAGGTTTCAAATGGCAACAGTAAGTGGAATAAGGAAACTTTAATGGGAGCTCCATTTTTTCAAAATTTATTTACATTTTCTTTATTTTTCCATTAATTTTATTTTGATAATTTAATTTTTGCAAAAATCTATTTACATTTTCTTTATTTTTCATTAATTTCATTTTCATATTTTAAAACTTGAATTCTATTTGGCTCAAGTTTTAAATGTACCTTCTCTAAATTGTTTCTTTTCATCATTTTTCATTAATTTCATTTTCATATTTTAAAACTTAAATTCTATTCGGCTCAAGTTTTAAACGTGCCTTCTCTAAATTGTTTCCTTTCATCTTAATGTAAGAGGTGGGTTTTTGAACCAGAATGCTCATTGCATTTTACATGACCTCTCTCTTTGGCTATTTATTTAATTTTTTTTATTAATTTCAATAAATGTACTACGTACTAACCTCCTGCAGCCAGGGTTGTCGGTTATCAACTGGCATCTTTGGGGACGAAGTTGAAAGATTTTCCATAGGTTTATAAAAATTGACAAGAATCAAGCTTCAGGTTATAAATCTTCACCAGCTGTTCTCAAATTTGGGCACTTTTATTTTTCTAAGTTGGGAAGATGTAGCTCCCAAATTTGGGCATTTTTATTTTTCTAGGTTTGGAAGATGCAGTTCCCTACATTTTTCCCAACAAATCCTCTTTTGAAAAAAAGAAATTATTGAGTTGCAAATCAACCTTCATAATTCTATTTTCTGCATTTTAATGGTGCTCACATCTAAGATTCCTATGATTTAGATGGAAAGTTGTATTTTTTAGAAGATGCTTAAGTTTATGACTCATTTGATTCATAGGAAGATTTGGCATAGTTCATCAAGAAAACTTGCCTACAGATAGTTATCATGAAGAAGTTGATAAGGAAGGTTGTGGCTGGAGACCTACGATAAAGTTTCTAAAATGACTGTAAGCTCTGTTCATAAGAATTTATTTTGAAAATAAATTCATTATTTTTGCAAAAGGCCAAGATTGAAGGACAAAGAAGTGATTATTGTTGTTTTGATGAAGTTGATACTTTTAGCTAGCACAAGGAATTTTTTATTAAATATTTTCATGGTATATCTCACCAACCTATTATAGAGCCCAATCAAAATCTTCAAGTTGTTGATCATGGCTAATTTTTCTTCCATAATTATCATGACCCTATATAATCTTCCACACTAATTGCCTAATCAGCATTCAAATAATCATGCAGTTTCATATTTTCGGCAGTGTATCTCAATCCATTAGTAATTGTGCCACGAAGATATCTTAAAAGATTCTTGGCATCAATCCTGTATGTGGTAGGGTTCAACCATATGTTGACTCAATGTGTTGATGGCTAAACATATATCTTCTGGACTAGAGTTCACTAAGAACATTAATGCTCCAACCATACTCAGTAGCATTTCGTAAAACAGGTCTAGCAGCACTACCGGTTAACTTCTAAAAATTAAGATCCTCGAAGTACTCACAGGCTTGGATTCTTTGGGCAGTCTCGAGGTAATATTTCTTTAGCTGCTGATATCTATTCCTCGGTATGCACCGGTTCTTGTTGGTGAGTGATTTACATTTACATTCTTATTTTCTTTTAAGAAACAGAAAAGAGCCACCCATAAATTAACATGGTTCCACTAGAAAGCTAATTTTACTTAATTGAAGTTAGCAATTTTTATAAACAAGCTCAGAATCTGAATATTTAGTTTTAAGTTTGCTAGGAGTTTTAATTTCGGCTAGTAAGTTCAAGAATAAGGAAAATGCTTCCAAACAATAATGTCTTCTGGGAAAATTTGCATTTCAGGGTTTTTGGGAAGTTTGACTCCATGCTCAACAAGGCACTTAGTCTATTGTTCTGTCCCCAGATTAATAAAAACCCTGAGTGAATGTTGCTGGTTGATTCCAAACAAATATTTTGAATCATATATTTGTTAGTTTAATGAAAACATCTGTGTGTATGAAAGGCTCAGGCTCACGAATTTTAGAGATGGCATTGTCCTCATCGTAATAAACTCGAACCATGGCTTTAACAAATTATCCCATGCTTCGAAAGTTATTTGATTCAAATTGCAAGCAAGGGAGTGGAAGAGGAGATCGTAAATAATACTTATGTTCTCAATGATCTTTTCAACAATTTATTGGTCCAAGAAACTTATTCGATACAAAGAAATATGTGTAAAGGAGGTTCTGATGGGGATCTTTTGAACACATTCAAATTCGCATTTAAGAGTTACTTGGCGTTATTGGAGTTCATAAACAACTTTGGTTTCATCTACAACCTACAGATATCTCGATTCAAGCATATTATTAGGGTGGAGAAAAACAACGCACAATCACCGCTTCCTAGCATTACGAGCATCTAATGTTGTGTGGCAAATATATGGGACTACTCCAATTGAACACTATCTCGTTGTGTTGTTTCATGCTTTAAACTTTACCTATGAAAATATTGGCGACAGTGACTAAGTTCAAGCTATAAAGAGATATCGACGGTATTGATTCTATGATCAAGTTTTGTCTTACATAGATGATGAGTCATCGGCATTGCTTGCGTGCATGAAAGCACTGAAGACTCCAAGAACTTTCTTCCTACCATGTTTACATTGAATACAAGCACTCCATATCTAGTGTGAAGTGGTGTATTATATGAGTATCAGATGTTGAAGGAACTATTTGGACGTTGCATATAGCTATGTGGAGAAGTTGTATCTATGTGGGCATTGTGTACAATGAAATTGGATTGGACGTGGATTGCAGTCTGGACATTGGAGCTGAATAGTGGATGCTGGGGGTGTTGGTTGTAGAATAAACAGTGGACACATATAAAGGCATGTTGGAGATCAACAGTTGATAATCCTGCTCATAGTTTGATATATGATGTCGTATGGATGTTATTCTTCAATAATAGAAGCGCATATAGCTTGTTATTGTCTTATCCCTCCATTCATAACGATTGAAGTCAAGGACTAGAAAAGAGTTTGGATAGTCATGATGAGTTACATGTTTACAATGATGCCAAGTGGAAGTAAAGAATGAGGTCACGGTGGTGGTCATGAGACTCATGACCGTGGCCTCCTCATGAAACAAAGATTGATATCACTTCATCGACCAATGATAAAAAAATATGTTGGGGGATATTTTAAAAATGGAGTGAATTAATCTTTTATTTCATCGACGGGAAATGAAGCATTACTTGTTGTTGTACCAGATTTTCTCGATAGCATGGATGAGGTGAAGAGATTTCCTTGCTACTAATATCATTGATTTGTGTTCACGTGCTTGTGTTGATCTGTACCATAAAGGAAAATTGGTTGAAATCTACCGTATAAGTTGAAAAAGATACAACATCCTTGGCAGGTAGATAATTTTGACACATTTGAAGAAAAGAGCAGTCCAACCACCCTGAAGGACTTTATCATATGAGTACGCAGAAGAGGATACCGAAATGTAAGATACATATAGTGTTCAAGAGGCAGTTAGATTGATGTCCATATTGATTGTTTGAGGGGTGAGAGTTTGTGAGGAAAATATTATTTTGTAATCTCCTTTTTGATAATAAAGAATTGCTGATGCCTATGTTTAGTGAACGTAGCAGAGATTGGTTAAGTGAACCACGTTTGGTTGGATAAACCCGTTAAACCTCTGTATTTTCTATGCATGATTTGATTGCTATGTATATGTTTTCTTCTGCTAGGCACCTTCGGCTCTAACATACATGTTAGAGAAAGAAAGCACTGATAGAAAGCAATTTACATGGCTTAATATATTCTCCCAACAAAAGAAAATCAACTATGATGCAATATGAGGTGGAGGTATAGTATTGGGTTACTGATCTTTTAAATTTTTGAGCCAATAAATATGAGATTATAGTCATGATAGGAAGTATGCACAGTTCTTTCAAGTCGACGTACCTATGCACAACCATCAATTCCTTCTTGTCCCAATAAGCAAATCTTCCTATGCACAGTTCTTTCAAGTCGACGTACCTATGCACAACCATCAATTCCTTCTTGTTCCAATAAGCCAATCACGATCAAATCCAGACTTCTAGGAAAATGGAAACTTGGACTATGAGATTAATGATGGAGCAGTTTGTTCACTTGCAAACTTTTTTAGAGTGCAAAATACAATGCTTTATTTTTTATTGTTTAAATTGTATTTTTGAATACTAAATAGAATATATATTGGATCAATTAAAAATTTTAATCATAATTTTTCCCTTTTTTTCTATATATAGATATATATGAAATTGATATTCACATAGATTAGTTAACATAGATCTTCAAATAGTTTATATAAATATTTTGGCAAAATATTTTTGAAAAGTATAAGATTTGATTCACCCATTTTTTTAATTCTAATTACATTACAACATACTCTTTTTTTTAATTATAACCAACATTATTTCTCTATTAAAAACCTAATTTTTAATTTTATACTAACAAACTTACACATTCCCTCATACTATTACACATTCCCTCATACTAACTGTATAATAAATCTCTCAACTTAATTATAAGTAATAAGTCACTTAAACTGGCCAAACTTTGTCATGAGTCAAGCTGACAACTATAATCTCCCTGGAAAGACCCTTATCGACTTTACATCAGAGCATACAAAAATATCAATATCTTCATCCAATGGATGGAAATCATACTATGTATCAACCAAGGTTGTTATAGATGTAAATGAAGATTGGTGTAATGTATTCAAAGAAAATCAATAAGGTGGGATGAGTTGCCTTTGGCTTAAAGTAGATTATGTTAAATGTGTATATCTAGATGATGTGGTTTTTACTGAGTATCATAACATTTCACAGCGCTGAGAAAATACCTTTCAATTGGGATAAAAAATACAACATCCATGTACATGATATTCAAGTTAGGGTGTTTTGTGATATGGCATGGGTGACATTAAAATAGTTTGTCGTGCAGTTATGGAGCTTTTGCTGATTATTAAAATAGTTTGTCGTGCAGTTATGGAGCTTTTGCTGATTACTAATATTTATGAGTTTCATAATGGGTAGCGGTTCATGGTTTATCATCACAGTTTACTTACAGTTGAAATGGGCATAGCTAAGCCTATGATTATTTCCATAAACAAGTTAAAAATGCATGACTTGGATGTGTGAGCTCTTCATATTTTTTTGTCTTTAACCGGAAAAAGCTTGTCACTGGAAGCATCATTCACTTCAGTTATAGTCATAGCACAGGTTTCAAATGTTGAAACGTTTTATGCATTTCTGTTTGGTGTTCCACGTGTTAAATTTTATAGTGACCACATTGGAATGGATCTAAGTGCTAATTGGTTCCTCTTTATATAAACATGCATATTTAAATATAGTTGTGTAAAGCTGATACTTAATATCCAGATTGTGAACGATTGTAAATTTTAATGATTACGACATCATTGACCCATTGCTTGGTTTGTCAGCTCAACATTCGTTTATAGAGACTTATGTAATCTCAGAATCATGAAGCAGATGAACTTATATTTCTTGCGGTGGCAAAGAAATCAACGGTACACAACATTGCAGGCCCAAGTCAACAAAATTTCTCACGGACAAGTCTATTGAGGTAGGGAATTGTCTTGTTATGTTATTTTTGGTTGGAATTTGGGTAAAAAAATTTAATAAATTTGTAAAAAAAAATGTTTAAATCATGTGTTTTAAGTTTTAAAGTAGAAATAAATTCATGTAGAGTTTGACCCCGCAGGTTTTGGTAAACATTACAAGCCAGTAACTAGGATCCCCAGGGTGGAAATTACTGATTTTATAGAGGTGTGGTGATTCTTCCAACACCCCCTCTCAAACCTTTGGGGAATGGAACCTTGGTCTAAACTCTTCTTCCAACAATTCAACACCATCAAAAGTTTATGAAACACCAAAAATCTTGAAATTTAACCACTCTAACTTAAAATTTACAAAAATCCAAACCAAAATTTTTCAAAATATTCCTAAAATTTTCATTAAAAAAACCACTGGTAAAACTACTGCATTTATCACAGTTTGAAGTGCATGGAGGTTATGCTGAGGGGAACCGTTACATAATGGATTTCCCAAACATCTCATCACAATACAGATGGTAGTGATGCATTTCGACGGTTATACCCCACTATTCCAAAACCATTACGAGGACCGTTGGAAGGTTGTTTATGGTTTTTCTGAGACCACTCATGGTTTGCAGACATGTGTATGACGACAGATGGGACCGGCGTACGCTTCACATACTCACAACATTGTTTATATATGGCAGTTGTTGTGTTCATCGAATGTTATTGATTTTATTTAAAAAGGAATTATATAGATTTGAAGGGGTTATAGTTTGAAAATGACGAGTCTTTTGAAATGAATACATGTCTCAGAAATCTATCATTGAAAACAGTTCGATTATGGAATTAAGATAACCTGCAATGTGTTCAAATTTTCCTTCTGTGTACTTATTTTTTCGCACTTTATTCTTTTTAGTTGGGAAGGTGTATGATTGTTCAATTCAAGTTTGCATATTTTCTTATGTATAGGTTTCAGATGGCACCTGAAAGTGAAATAAGATCACCTGAATGGCTACTCAACCTTTTCAGAAATCCATTCACATTTTCTTTCTTTTCTACTAATGTAATTCTCATATTTTAAAACTTGAATTCCATCTCACTCAAGTTTTGAAATGACCTTTTCTAGATTGTTTCTTGTAGTCTTGAGTATTTTAAATTTTGCAACTCTCAATGGTTTGGCTACATTGGTTGTAAGAGGTGGGTTTTTGAACTGGAATTTTAGTTGCATCTCTCATAACCTCTCTTTCCAACTATTTTTTTTTTGTTTTTTAGTTTTTTAGGGCACTGGCCTCCAAGGAACAATAGTCAACATATTTTTTATCATTAGTTGTAATTTTGAAAATTTCAAGATCTTGTAAAGCAAGGTGCATGTCCACTTCAAGCTGATGGTGATCATTCATCATCTTAATTCTAACACAACCCATCATATAAACCAAGTAATTCATTAATAAGTTGGTGATTACTAGTTGGAATTTTGAACTTGCAGTGCTAAGAGGATTAAGAATCACATTATCATGGTATGTTGTCTATCTTTCCTTGTCTATCCTTCCTTCTTAGGTGTAAGATTCTTAACTTGTAGTTGGTTACGCTTTCCTTTATATATATATAAAACAAAAATTTACTTTTTGGGCACTCTAATCATTGAAATACCATGCCTTGAAAATGTATTCTATGTGCACAAGTAGACTAATGGGAATATCTTAAACTCTAATATGAAAATCGATATGGGAACTACGCATGTGGATTGTGGTAACTTTTTTTCTCTGATTAAAACTACATTATCTCTTACCTGAAGAGGTGGAACTCCCTCATTTGAAATACATACATTGAAATGGTCAAATTCTTGTGGTTTTCATTCCTATACTTGAGAATTTAAGAGATCTAACTCTTGTGGTTTGCAACCTTGCACATCAATATTTGTATAAATGGAGTTTGGAACATCTTCAAAGCATAACATCCTAAAGCATTCATTGCAAATACAAAGCCTCATTCTTCTCAAAATTTGCAATATCTACACTAACCAATAACAACATGTAAACATTATTTGTAGTAAATCATGAGACTCGGTATCGCAGCAAGAATGTTGCAACTCTCAAGGCTAATGACTTTAATTATCAACTGGAAGTTCGTACAAATTTAAGAGGTCGACACTATATGTGCATCATAGAATGTGTCATTCCTTTGTTGTCATGAGAGAAAATAAATGTTTCCTATTTGTAGGAATGAAAGACTGAATTAAAAAATGCTTGTAAAGTAACATGAAATCCTCTATCTACTTATTAACACATTTTACTTGCAAAAGAACTCTATTTTAACCCTATTTGTCACATGTTATGTTTTAA
>APFE030295015.1:0-25683 GCA_000404065.3 Pinus taeda | reverse complement strand
GTTATAGATATATGCTTTTGGTAATAACTAGAATAATTAAAAAGAAATACTGATTCACCCCTCCCACCCTCAGTATTTCCAATAATTGGTATCAGAGTCGGCTTCTTCATACTAGCCTAACAACTTGAAGAAGGATCTGCAGCCATTATGAGAAATCATGAAGCATCAGGAAGACCTCCTCTATTCGATGGCACTAATTTTGGTTTCTGGAAAAAGAGAATGACCTACTACTTAATGTCCCTTGGACATGAAGTCTGGTATTTTTTTCAAAATGAGTATCATATGCCTACCACTCTTCCAATGGATCAAGACGAGAGGAAAACCTGCATTGCAAATGCCAAGGCCTTAAACTCCATCACTAGTGGAATCACTAATTCCAAGTTCACAAAAGTCATGAACTGTGACTCTGCCAAATAAATGTGGGACAAGCTAGTTGGCTTATATGATGGAGACTCAAAAGTCAAGAAGGAAAAGCTTCAAACTCATAGAAGACAATTTGAAAGCCTAAGGATGGAAGATGAAGAAGATATTGCAACATACCTTCTCCGAGTCGCTGAAGTGGTCAACTCCCTTAAAGGATTGGATGAAAAAATTGAAGAAAGTACCATTGTTCAAAAATTATTAAGATCTCTTCCAGACATATTTGACTCCAAAATAAGCACCATAGAAGAAGCAAAGGATCTAGATACCCTCAATATGAATTAAATCCATGGAATCCCCACTGCCTATGAGATGAGGAAAGGTGGCCCAAGCCCCAACGATGCAACATTCAAGGCTTCAAAGCTAAAGAAGGGGAAAGAAAGGAATGACTATAGTGATGAGTCTGATGTGGAATCTGAATTGGCTCAATTTGTACAAAAGATGAAGAAAGGATCTAAGCTTAAAGGCAAGTACCCACTTATCTATTTTAAGTGTGGAAAAATAAGTCATTATGCAGCAAAATGTCCTCATAAACATGATAGTGATGATGAAGGAAATTCTAAATGAATGACACACAAAAAGAAAGGGTTCAATAATAAGAACTTGTTCTCTAAGCAAGATGAGTCTGATGAGGACGAGTTTATGGTCATCAAAAAGAAATCGGATGAGGAAAGTGACCATGATGAAATCCATGAAACATTATTCATGGCATTCACAAATGATGATGACTTAGGTCTGGAAGGAAATGTAGATGAACTGTTAATTAGTGCCATTGAAGAAAATGAAAAACTGCGGAATAAAATCATCTCTCTCAAGGTGGAAAATGAGGAAACAAGAAGGAGAGAAGATCTCCTGGAAGCAAAGCTAAAAGAAAAAGAAGACACTTGTGAAGAACATGAGGCCGAAATAGTGTCTCTGAGGAAGGAGTTGGAGCAAATTAAAAAGGGCTGTAAAAGCTCTCAAATACTTGAGACTATTCTAAAAAGTCAAAAACCCCAACATGACAAGTTTGGAATAGGTTTCAAAGGAGAATCCTCAAGCACTAAGAATAGTGCGAAAATTTATGCCGATGCACTTTCCTACAATCCAAAAGAAGAAAAATTATGTTATCAAAAGCCCATCCCAGATTCGAAGAATGAATAGAGAATTACTCCAAAGAAGAATGTGGAGTCAAATCATGGACACTACAGAAAATACAAACCTGTACTCCACCAAGGGCCCATCTCAAATCCAGAGAATGAGACAGGATTAATTCCAGGGAAGAAAATCGACTCAAATTGTGGCTACTTCAACAAGTACAAAACCATCTTTCTTTGACACTGTTTTCACTATAGAAACTTCGGTCATCAAGCCAGACATGGGATTGCCTGCAAAAGTGAAACACCTAAGCCAAAGGACCGAATAATCAATTCATATGCCCCCAAAAGGCAGGGACAAATCAAAACCTTCAATTCATTTGATCCCTTGACCAAATTCGATTTGATTTGCTCATTCTGCTACAATAATGGACACTATGAACAAAACTGCCCACTCAAAGGAAGAAAGACGAGTACTAAGAATTCTAACATGGATAAATACGACCTGGCTCTATATTCTCAAAATAATGGAAATCATTGGTTTGTGGATAGCGGGCATTCTAGACACATGACACGAGATAAAAGGAAATTTGTCTCATTGAGAAAAAAGGAAGGAAATGTGTCTTTTGGAAGTGGATCTGCCAAAATTGTGAGAAAAGGAACTATTACTCTGATCAACGGAAAGGGAAAAGCTCAAGATGCTCTGCTAGTAGATGGGCTCAAACATAATCTCTTGAGTGTCAACCAAATATGTGACCAAGGACATAAGGTTGTCCTCAACACCAAAGGCTGTGAAATAAGGAACTCTTCCTCAGGGGAACTTGTGGCAAAAGGGGTTAGAACACCAAACAACATTTACATTTTGAACAAGATTCAGTGAAATAAATGCTACCTGAGTCAGACAGATGAAAGTTGGTTGTGGCATAAGTGACTTGGACATACATGCTTCGAAAATCTGGTCAATATTAGCAAGATTAGAGTTGTACGAGACATCCTTAGGCTGTTCAAACCAAATCAAGGAGTATGTGGTTCATGTCAACATGGAAAGAAAACCAGAACCAACCACAAGACAAAGGAGCTCTCTACATCAAAGCCCTTGGAGATCATCAATGTTGATCTACGTGGACCAACTAGAAATCAGGCACTAGAAGGAGAAAGGTAATTTGTGTTATTTGTTGATGACTATACTAGAATGATGTGGATATATTTTATAAAGTATAAATATGAGACTTTTGAATGTTTTAAAAATCTAAAAGCCCTTGTAGAAAATGAAAAAGATTCAAAAATTAAGTGCCTCAAAACAGATAGAGTGGGAGAATTCACATCAAGCGAGTTTAGTAAGTTCTTTAATGTTCATGGAATTAAAAGGGAATTTGCTACTGCCAGAACACCTGAGCAAAATGGGGCAGTTGAAAGAAGAAACTGAATAGTCCAAGAAATGGCAAGAACAATGTTACTAGTAGCAGACTTACAGCCGAAATTCTGGAGAGAAGCAGTAGGGACAACTGTCTATAGATTAAATTGAACTCAATTGAGACCAAACTATGAAAAAAAACCTTATGAGTTATGGAAAGGAAGACCAGCTTCAGTAAAGTACTTCAATATATTTGGAAACAAGTGCTTCGTAAATATCAATGATGGCTCACTAGGAAAGTTTGATTCTCGGGTTGATGAAGGGATATTTCTTGGATATTCTACATGGAGCAAGGCTTACAAGTGCTACAATTTTTTACTGAAGAAAATAGTGGAAAGCATTGATGTAAAGGTTGATGAAGGACTTCCCGAAAAAGAAATTGAAGAATATGAAGATGATTTTTCATTAAAGAAGGACCTAAAGAAGAAGAACCTAAAGTAGAAGAAATAGATGAGGAAGAAGAAGAGGAAAAAGAACCACCTCATACCCCTTCAAAGATTAATTTTATCTAGAAATATCATTCAGAAGAGCAGATTATTGGCAATAGAGATGAAGGGATGCAAACCCAAAGAACGGTGATCATTACACCAAAGAGAAATGTTATTGCTCTTCTATCTATGATAGAGCCAGAAACATTTGCAGAAGCAAGTAAGGATCCTCATTGGGTAAAAGCCATGGAAGAAGAAATGTCCCAAATTGAGAAGAACAAGACATGGGAGCTAGTACCTCATCCAAAGGACAAAAAAATAATACGAACCAAATGGGTGTTCAAAAATAAAATGAATGAGGAAGGACAGGTTATTAGAAACAAGGCAAGGCTTGTCTGCAAAGGCTATTCACAAATTGAAGGAATTGATTTTGAAGAGACATTTGCACCAATAGCCCGTATGGAAGCTATCAGGATGTTCTTGGCTTTTGCTTGCTCAAAAGAATTTAAGATCTATCAAATGGATGTGAAATCAACATTTCTAAATGGGAAACTCAAAGAAGAAGTCTACATGGAGCAGCCATAAGGGTTTGATCTAACAGAAGGAAAGGACTTAGTCTGTAGGTTAAAAAAATCTTTATATGGGTTGAAACAACTCCTAGAGCTTGGTATACAAGACTGGATCACTATCTACAACAACAAGGCTTCAAAAATGGAGTGGCTGAAAGACGAATGAAGGTAAGTTACTAGTTACTCTTGTTTATGTCGATGATCTGATTTTTTCTAGTAATAATGATGAAACGAGCCATGAATTTTCCCAAAACATGTCAAAAGAGTTTGAGATGTCAATGATAGGAGAGCTGTCTCACTTCCTTGGACTTCAAGTATCTCAAAACAGAGCAAGATTGTGTATATCTCAAACCAAATATCTAAAAGACATGCTCAAAAAATATGGAATGGAGGACTGTGCACCCATGAGTATAGCTATGAACACAAATTGAAAATTGAGCAAAGATGATGACTCCCCTCTAGTAGATGTAACTTATTATAGGTCAACGATTGGAGCCCTTATATACTTAACAACTACAAGACCAGACATAATGCAGGTAGTAGGAATGGTGGGAAGATTTCAATCTACTCCCAAACAATCGCATTTATTTGTTGTAAAAATAATTCTCAGATATCTGAAAGGAACTTCTGATTTCAGCCTTTGGTACCCAAAGAACTCAACACTGATTGTAACTACATACACCGATGCTGATTGGGCTAGAAGTATAGATGATCGGAAAAGTACTAGTGGAAATGCGTTCTTCCTAGGAGACTGTTTAGTATCATGGCTCAGCAAAAAAACAATCATCCATATCATTATCCATAGCCGAAGCTGAGTATATTGCTGTAGAAGATTGTTGTACTTAGATACTATGGATGAAGGAAGCTCTAAAAGATGTTGACATATGTACAGATGAACCGATTACCGTCTATTGTGACAACACAAGTGCTATCAGTCTCAACAAAAATCTAGTGATGCACTCAAGGACCAACACATACCAATCAAGTATCATTTCCTCCATGAGCAAGTAGCTGAACAAAACATCGTCCTAGAATATATCAGTACTAAGGAGTAGATAGCTGATATTTTCACAAAACCTCTTCCTCAAGAAGCATTTGAACATCTGTGTCAAAATATGGGGGTTATCTCTTTATCATCACTCAAGTTCATTCATAAAGATGCAGCAAGACAGGGGGAGCAGATTGATAGGGGGAGTCTGTATGCATTCCTTTTGCCATTGATGACAAAGGGGGAGAGCAGAAGATTATTGCCATCAATAAAAAAGTGGGAGATTGTTGGATACAGATTGTCATTGATGTCAATATGGAAATATTAAAGGAGAAAATGGAGCTAAGAGGAGTAGATGGAGTCAAGAGGAGCAGACAAAGCCAAGCAGGGCAGAACTCAGAGATATTCCAAAATAGAGCTATCAGAGCTACAGAGGAGCCATATATGTATATGTCATATATATATGCCAAAGAAGAGGAGCACACAGAGCAAACGGAGGAAGCAGAGAAACAGGGTAATCAGAGAGCTTATATGCATGCAATTAACAGCTATCGGGAGCCATCGGAGGAGCGATGGATGCAAAAACATATAGATATATATATATAATAATATATATATTATATAATATATATATATATATATAATATAGATATATATATATATATATATAATATATATATATATATATATATATATATATATATATATATATATATATAGATAATATAATATATATATATAGATATAGATATGTGTGTGTGTGTGTGTGTGTGTGCCTTCATACTATTGATGGCAGCAAGATGTGTATATATATGTATTTACTCATCGGCAGCCAAAAATCATATGTATATGCATCTAACATAAATGGAGGCAGAAAGACTTGGGTATATATGCTTTAACACTATCGGCAGGCAAAACTATGCATATACGAGAAAATACACTATCGGAGGCGGATTGCGGACTTGAAACCTTATACACAGGAGCGCTAAGACATATCGGGTCAGGTACCACATATCGCATCGCTATAAAGGCGTGGTCTACATTAAGGTCTAGATCTAGACCTTTGTGATGTGAGATCACCGATAGCAGTATTGCATTGGACCTCTGCCAAGGGCAACCCCTGATTGCGATACATACCCAACCTCCAATTGTGTTGAACGCATGCGGACCCACCACTACATTACAATATAACTTAACCTATCATCGCATACGTCGCAGATCACAAGCTGTGAAGCGTTGCCACATGAAAGCGCCAATTGCGATAAGGCTGTGGACCCAACAACCATATAAACCATGGTTTAATACCATATTGCGTTCAGTCTATCGGAGCAGTGGAGGATTAGCCGTCGGCCATTGGCAGAGTCATGGGTCCAAAATATAAAGGATCCCTGGGAGTTACGAATCACTGATTGTGATTTAACTGCAGACCCGATGCAAAAATAAACACAGGTGTAACACACCCTAAAGTCTACCCTTCAATCATTTCCATTTTTTTGCCCGTGTTTTCCTGTGTAATCATGCTTTTGGCTTGCGCAGGGTTCTTAGGCCGAAAGGCCTATGATAACTAGTCCGTAACTAGTCCGATCATTCAGAAGGGTGTATCAGAGCGATGGAGAGTGTGATTGGGGCATGACGCCTCCATTTAAACCATAGAGAAAACTCCGTCCATGCCCAAAATCATTGTCAAAGGAGCATTGTTACAGTCGTAACTGGGAAGATGTGTTCTCCGTGGAGTTTTGGATCTATCAAATGAATCTAAGTGTCCTCAGTGATTCGGTAAACTTGCATAGCACAGAGGAAGCCACAACAACCGAGGAGGAAGACAAAGAGTCGGTGGTAAGTAGAAATGAAGAGACAGAGGCATGGAAAATGAATAAAAATAGTAAAAACAAAGAACTACAGTAGCTGTTTTTGTGGTGAAGAAGTAGAGTGAGAGGCATCAGAAGTAGCAGAGGCAGCAAAAGAAGCAGAGGGAACAGAGCCAGGAGAGTAGAAGTGAAGGAAAACCTCCACGGAATAGAGATTAGTAGCATTCCTGTTTATATTAGGTTTGTGTTGGAGCCTCAGATTTGAATAAGACTGATATCCTTCGGGGTTGGTACTCCTAAGTGCAGAACCATTGCAAAACAGAGTTGGTGCTCTAGAGGTTGGAGCCTCACTAAAGTCCAAGTTGGAGCTTCACCACTAATCAGAACCAGATATATACTTACATTGTATTTACTTCATTGCACTGTTTTGTGTTAATAAAAGCATTAATTCCAGCTGTTGATTTCTGTGTTCTATACACACACACACACACACACAGATATATATATATATATTATATATATATATATATATATATATATATATATATAATATAATATATATATATATATATATGCTTTTGGTAATAACTAGAACAATTAAAAAGAAATACTGATTCACCCCCCTAGTGTTTCCAACAGCATAAACACATTTAATATCGAAAATAGAACAACATTTCTTTTATTGAAGTAAGCTACAAGTAAAGTGGAGAAATATGACCTAAGTCCTTCTCTAGCTCCAAGCAGAAACGTCCTCTGGATCCGTCCTTTCCCGACCTTCAACAATCTTCCTCCATGACCAATGCAAGGATATCTCAAGAAATATGGGGGATATCTATAATCAAGGAAACAAGGGTTTCCTGAAGCTTTGGGGAGTGCAAGAGGCACAGGGATTCTTCAAACTCAATCAGGGATAATCTCACTATAGTATCAATATCTCATATCTTCTCCCTTAAAGCCTTCCCATGGAGGTTTATTTATACTTCTCTAAATTAGTTTTTTCAGTTGGGAAACAGTTGGACCATCGGCAATAGGAGGTGAGTAATAGGTAAAACCCATGAACTCCGCCTGAAATTAAGGAAATTTAATTTTTTAAAGTGTTTTAACATATGTACGCATGTTTGATATATTGTACAGGCTTTTATGACAGGGAAAAGTAAGGTATAGGGAATAAAACACTATTTTTTAGATTTTGGACTAGGTCTGGAATGAAGGGTTACCCTAGGCCATAATCAGAGCATCAGATCTACCAAGAGTGGCAAATGGTGCTATAACACCATCTTTAGCTCATAGAATTCTTTGGTTTTAATGTCGTAGTACCTTTCTTACAAGTATTTCTTCCTAAAAATCTTTTTGATCTCATGCCAACTCAAGTCATTTATCTTGATGTCTCTGACCTGCTTCACATCTTCCCTCCAAATGTCTTATTTACCTTCCAAGCTAAATATTGTTACTATGGCCTTCATGTTATCTGTGTAATTATGCAACTAAAATAATTTGTTCATCCCAAGTCTATTCCAATCCTCTACATCTTCTAGATTCTTCACATATCCATCAAAACTAGGTGGCTTCACTTTCTTAAACTCATCTGGCACATATCCCCTATCACGCCTCCTGTAAGGATGATAACGATGATATTCATGATGTCTATCTAAACTAGAACTAGAAAAATACCTGTATTTGTCACCTCTCCTATCCAGACCAGGGTGAGTAAATTAAGGCAGATCAATCCGGGACGAGATGAAGGACTATCAGTTCGGAAGACTAGGCAGAGAAAAGAAAGGAGTTAACAGTTTAACAGATCCCTCAGGATCTTTGATCCTGAGTGATCGTTACGTTCAATTATTTTGTTGTTTAGTTAACTCCGCCATTACTTGTATAAGAAGGGGCGGCATCGAAGACTTAAGGGACGTCGGGAATATTTTGTGTTTTTACTTTCTGTTTATAAGCTGCACTATTGGTTACACTCAGACTATCGAGTCTCTTTGAGACTTAGTTTTGCTGTACTATCATTGATGCGTTAATATAATCTATTTGGTGTTATTTTCCCTTTGCATCTGGAGTAAGTTACGGCGGTGTACCATTGAGAGCTAAGGGCCCGGCTCCAACGGACACTGGCTGATTGTATCATTACAGTTTGGGTTTGTGTGGTTTGTCTATTGTTCTCAATAATCTGATATACGTACATGCTGTTCCATACTTGTTCATCAGTAGTTTTCCTTTTGTAAATCTTTGTAACGAGTTTACATCATATTTCCAGAATTGATCACATAACATTGTTCTAAGTTGTTCACTTCCGTTACAGACTTTATAAGTGGAATGTTTCAGCTACATATGGTTGGAGTAATGGACTACTCGTAATCGGTTCAGATTATGTTTATATATGATTGACGTTTCCTGTTTATGGTGATTTGCTGTTCCATTTGATTAACTGTCTACTTGTACAAAAGATTGCTCTTTATTTGTATGTAAGTTGATGCCAAAGAATTGAGAGTATTGAACTCGCGAGATTAGTTTCTTTACTGCTGTTCCTTTTTACTGCTGTTCCATTTCTGAACTACTGTTCCATTTCTGAGTTGCTATTCCATTATGCTTTCTTGCTGTTCCTTTTTACTTGCATTCATTGGTATTGTGTGGGAGGAGGATCAAGGCTGTCATGAGACACAGCAGACGCTATTATGCTCCCAGATCCATGATCCATACTCTAATTTCTTTTCCTTTATCAGTTTCTAAAGGGATGGGTTACTGCTTCCGTTCCCTTGACTGACAAAGTTGCCGTGTGTGATCTCTTTATGCAGAAGTAATTTAGCATAGCTTAGCCTCCATTTACTTTTGTATTTCTTAGATCTATACTACTAAGCATTACTCTGACAAATAGCCTCGAATCGAGATACCCTTCACAATAACAAAAACGTTCCCGGATTGACTTGTAATGTGAGATAACTAAAGGTGAAAAAGGCCCTTGTTACAGCTCTACATTTTGGTGCCATTGCCGGGGAAGGGTATAAGCATTTGTTTTTAAAACAGGGTAGTGTGCGAGTCTGCCAAGGGGGAATTGGATTTTAAAAACGGAAGGTAAGAACCTACGTACGAAGCATGTAAAAGCCCTGCTCCACCGTCCGCCTTCCCAGCTGAAATTGATTGGTTAAATAGGATTTAGCAGTTTAATTGGAGTGCATGACTAAGCAGAAAAAGCCTGAAAAAAATCAGAAGCCTCCATCTAAAGCCGAAAAAGCCAAGGGGCCGGTGACCCTTGGGCGAACGACCTTCATAGAGGAAATCTATAAGAAAGCTGAATCTCAGCCATCAGTAGGTTATAGGAAAACCAATTATAAACAGCCTACTAGTTCCCTTCAGGCCTCAGAATCACCATCTGAAGCCTTTGCTGAGGTGCACAGTCAAACAAAGGAGCGGGACTTTCAAGAAATTGAAAACTTGACTCCTGGACTATTGCACGAAGGAAATCTTAGTAACCTTTGTGAAGGAGAAGGATAAATAGGGGAAATCGGGGAACCTAGATCTCCTATCGAACCAAACCAGCCTTCAAATAGCCCGGATAAAGGAAGCGCTGCAAAAATTCTTGTTGAAGGAATTCATTCACCTCAGATAGTTGGGACCATCATTATCCCTGATAAAGGGAGTGTTGTCAAAACAATCCCCGTTCAGACTACCCCTACTCAACCAAGGAAAACTCTCTTAGAAATTCCTGAATATTACTGGCATATATTCGATCCCATGGCGCAGAATCAGCCAAATACCCAGACCTCCACATTGCAATACCCTATAGTAGGTTCTGCAGCAAATGCGCCTATGAAAGCCATCCCCCTCCAGCATATCCCCACATTCCATGGCCTTACATCGGAGGATCCGGATGCATTCTTGTTCGAATTTGATGTATTATGTAGAGGATACGATTACACTACTGATCCCCAGAAATTAAAATTATTCCCCTCCACATTAAAAGGGGCTGCCTTGAGATGGTTTATGGGTTTAGGTGGTGGGGTTATTAACAATTGGGATCAAATGAAAGAAGCCTTTTTAAAGAAATATTAGGATTACTGTAGGTCAAGAGAGCTAAAAGATGAAATCTTTCAAATGTCAGCCAGACCAAACGAAACTCTAGAACAATATGTAGAACGTTTCCAATATAACTTGCAAAGATCTCCCTATGCATCGTTGCCTCTGCCTGATAATGTATTGAAAACCACATTAATTAGAGGTATGAAAGAACAATGGATTGAAATGTTGAATATTATGGGGAAAGGAGACATTTATCAGGAAAATTTCGCTAACATCATTGATCTGTGTATCGGGAGCTCAAGAGGCAGCACAAGGATAAAACCAGCAGAATATGATCGCTTTACCAGAGATCACAGAACATCAACAGAGGGAGTAACACGTGTGGAACTTGGAAATTTGCTAGAAAATTTTAAAACTGATATCCTGGGGACATTAATTACACAGCTTGATATTGTGCAGGCTAAACAGAAGCAAGCAGAGGCGAACAAAACCTAGCAATCTTTTGTTCTCGATGTAGGAAGAAACATAGCCACAAGGAATGCCCGCTCGATACAGTTCAAACATGTGCTATCTGTACCAAAGACCACCTGACTGAAAGTTGCCCCTCACTTCCTGGTTTGAAGGCAGTATACAAAGAAGCAGAAGAGGAGCCAAAATCAGCATATTTTATTAACCAGCATCGTCAATGGCAGCCAAGGCAATCTGGTATGTTTTCAGACCCCTCCTCTTCTTTTCAACCCCCGCAGTTTAATGCTCAGCAACAGAATATGTGGCAAAACCAGTCTCAGCACCCATGTTCGAATTGGTCACCTCAAATGTTTCCTACTCCGAATCCTTGGATAAACCAATCTGGTTGGCCAAACTTCCCGTACCCCCCACCATACTGGCAGAATAATGCATATCCTCCGCAATGGACCCCTTCTACTTCGCAAGGTTCACCCTGGCAGACAAACTGGCCAAGATCGACATATCAATCGCCAGGATCAATTCCGCTCCCTCAACCAACTCTGCCAGCCTTACAACAAAATCCCCAGCCTAACTTGAGACCGCAGCTCCCAGCCCAACCCAACCCTAATCCAAATAATAGACCAGTTCAATCTCTTCAAATTACAGAATCCTCAGAGATTGAAACGGATCTGCAGGAGTGCAATGATCTTCAGTTAAGATCTGGGCGAATAATAGAAACCGAGGGACATAGAACAACTCACGTTGAAGATCAGTTACCTTTAAAACAACCGTCACAAGAGGAAGATGTAAGTAAAGACCAAGCCCATCAGCGAGTAATCACATCTCCTCCACCTTTCCCAAAACGATTGGCCATCCCGCGACCAACACAATATCCAGATTTCGATATTCTGGGAGAACTTCAAAACTTGTATATAAGAATTCCTTTCCTTCAAGCTATACATGATATCCCCATATATACAAAAACCATAAAAGATCTGTGTAGCAGAAAACCAAAAAGAAATGTAACCCCTAACCTAAAAGTCCAGGTAGTCGACACCTTATCTGACCTCCTATCAGGAAAAGAGATGCCAGTCAAATACGAGGACCCTGGAAACCCAATTGTCACTGTTCAAATCTGTGGGCAGACCTTGACCAACGTCTTAGTTGATCTAGGGGCTGCAATTAACATCCTGACAACATCGACTTGCCAGAAGCTTGGAATTACATCGGTAGAACCTACTTCCACTTTGTTAGAACTAGCTGACCGATCAGTAATAAGACCAGAAGGCACCCTGTATGATATCATGGTTTCAGTGGACTCCTGGGAATACCCGACTAATTTCCTGATTATTAATCCAAAAACCCGACTAGATGGACATCTGCTAATTCTAGGCAGACCGTGGCTCGCTACTGCTGACGCCCATATCGGTTGCCGGCAGGGAAACATGACCATAACCAGAGGGCCGGATATCAAAAATATAATTTTGTACCCTCCAGCGCAGCCAAGCATCACACCTCATACATCACTAACCAATCTGCGCCCTGCCTCATATATCACTGACAATATTAGACCCCCATTAACAGTCCAGGAAGTGCTAGATTTCAAAGATCAAACGGAAGACGATGCCATCAATAAATTCATTAATCAAACTAAATCCACATCGTATGCACACTGTTTTATGATAAAAGCGGCATTTGACAATGAATTAGAGGAGGATCCCCTGAAATACGGACATGACCAAATCATACCTGTGACTTCTGTCGCTAATAGCAAAGTAGTGCAAATTGAACCGGGGAAAACTTTAAATATTAATGCTAATCTGACACCAGAGCAAGAGACAAAACTCATCCAGCTGTTACGAAAGTATCAGGAGGCATTTGCATGGGACTATCCCGATATGAAAGGGATTGATCCCCAGCTATGCATACATCGTATTTATATCGAGAAAGATGCAAGACCTGTTCATGAACTTCAAAGAAGACTCAATCCCCACTTAAAAGACGTTGTAAAAGATGAGCTTCAGAAACTTCTAGACGTTAATTTTTTTTATCCTATTTCTGACAGCAAATGAGTCTCCCCACTTGTGGTAGTACCTAAAAAGAATGGGAAATGGAGGATCTGTGTCGATTATAGAGAATTAAACAAAGCTACACAAAAAGATCACTTCCCTCTTCCATTCATAGATCAGGTACTGGACACCTTAGCAGGCAAGAAATTCTTTTCTTTCTTGGACGGCTTCAGCGGATACAATCAGATTTAGATTGCCCCTGAAGACCAGGATAAGACTACCTTTACTTGCCCCTGGGGAACGTTCGCTTATCGAGTCTTACCCTTTGGATTATGTAATGCTCCAGCCACATTCCAAAGGGCTGTTCTTAGCATCTTTGCATATTTAATCAACGATGGATTGGAAGTCTACATGGACGACTTCACACCATATGGAGATGACTTTGATCCAGCTCTAGATACTCTCGAAAAAGTCCTAGAACGCTGCATCACCACCAGGCTTTGCTTGAGTCACGAAAAGTGTTACATGATGATGACCGAAGGACTCATTCTGGGACACTATATCTCAGCAGCTGGTATTCAGGTAGACCCAGCTAAAATTCAAATACTTTTGCTTATTTCGACCCCCACTAATCAAACAGAGGTACGCAGTTTCCTTGGTTTTTCTGGGTATTATAGACGATTCATACAAAATTATTCACATATTGCTGCACCTTTACATGCATTAACTGGAAATTTTGACTTCTTATGGACAGAGAAATGTGATCGAGCCTTCAAAAAACTAAAGAAGTTGGTATCTACAGCTCCAGTCCTCCGAGGACCTAATTGGAATTTACCATTCCAAATTTCAACCGACGCCTCAGACACAGCAATCGGTGTAGTTTTGGGCCAAGAAGAGGATAAAAGACCATATGCTATCTATTATATCAGCAAAAATTTGGCCCCGACAGAATTGAATTACACTGTCACCGAAAAAGAATTCTTAGCTGTGATACACGCTGTTAATAAATTTAGACACTATATTACAGGCTATCCCGTTATTTTGTATACAGACCATTCTGCTATCAAGTATTTAGCAAATAAACCTGTTACAAATGGAAGAATAACCAGGTGGTTGATCCTGTTGCAGGAGTTTGATATTACAATCAGAGATCGACCAGGGAAGGAGAACCCTGTAGCTGATTTTCTTTCAAGAATACCAAAATCAATTGAAACAGCAGCAGTCGAGGACCAATTTCCAGATGAAAACCTATTTGTTGTTTCCGTTCAAACTCCCTGGTACGCTGATGTTGCTAACTATCTTGCAGTAGGTAAACTTCCAAAACATTTAACCCCCAATGAACGGAAGCAGATTGTTCAGAAAAGCAACCGATTTTCCTGGGTTGGGGGCTATTTGTTTCACACAGGTGCAGATATGGAAATCAGAAGATGTATTCGGGAGGACGAAATACTTGATATCTTGAAAGCCTGCCACGACGGGCCATGTGGAGGACATTTTTCCGAATGAAGAACAGCACATAAAGTATTACAAACGGGGTATTACTGGCCTACAATTTTCAAGGATGCGAAAAGATTTGTCTAGGCCTGTGATAGTTGTCAGCGTGCAGGACGACTTGGTCCAGCAGACGAAATGCCTTTGCGGCCTCAATTAGTGATTGAACCCTTCGAACGCTGGGCTCTGGACTTCGTCAAACCCATCAACCCGCCATCAAACCAAAGAACCTATATTTTGGTGGCAACTGAATACGTTACCAAATGGGTTGAAGCGGAGGCATTGCCTAGAGCTACAGAAGATTCGGTAATACAGTTCTTGCTCCATTTGTTTGTACGTTATGGTCTTCCAAGGGAAGTGATTACAGACAGAGGACCACAATTTGTGGGGCATAAATTAGCTGCAACGCTCAATAACTATCATGTCCAGCATAATATTACCACCCCATACCATCCACAGGCAAATGGGTAAGTGGAGAGCAGCAATAAGGTAATAGAGTCCATTTTGACAAAAACTGTTGCCTCACATCGCCATGATTGGGCCGCCCGACTACCCGAGGCACTGTGGGCTTATCAAACCACATGGAGAAGCACCATCGGCTATTCACCATATCACTTAGTGTTTGGAAAGCAACCCATTTTTCCTATAGAATTCGAGATCCAAACGCTGCGAACTGCCCAAGAAGTCGGATTGGATTTAAGTGAAGCACAGAAAAATCGATTACAGCAAATTAATGAGTTAGATGAAACAAGGCTCTCTGCATTACAAAATACAACACTCATTCAACAGCAGCAAGCCAAGTGGCATGATGCGCTCATTAAAGACAAGATATTTCATGAAGGAGACTGGGCTCTGTTATATGATTCTAGATTTTAGGATTTCCCGGGGAACCTTCAGACTCGTTGGTTGGGACCATATGAGATTCAAAAAGTCCATGACAATGGGACCCTTACTCTGATCACAATCGATGGGTCTGGATATACATTTAAGGTAAACGGCCACCGAGTTCGTCTGTATCGCAAACCGATCACTCGGGAATCTTTTTGTCAGCAGCTACGCCAAGACACTAATATTACGATTATGGGCGAGGAAGCAAAAACTTCCTCACCTTTAGATTAGTAAGAAATTCATCTTCTACCACATTTTGTATATAAAATTGTAAATTTTGTATATATGGTTTTCTTTGCTGTTCCTTTTCAAAAGCAACAGCACTTGTGTCTTTTTGCTGTTCCTTTTCAAAAGGAACAACACTTTTTGATTTTTGTCGTTCCTTTTCAAAAGGAACAACACTTGTGTCTTTTTGCTGTTCCTTTTCAAAAGGAACAACACTTTTTGATTTTTTCCGTTCCTTTTCAAAAGGAACAACACTTGTGTGTTTTGCTGTTCCTTTTCAAAAGGAACAACACTTTTTGATTTTTGCCGTTCCTTTTCAAAAGGAACAGCACTTGTGTGTTTTTGCTGTTCCTTTTCAAAAGGAACAACACATTTTGATTTTTGTCGTTCCTTTTCAAAAGGAACAACACTTGTGTGTTTTTGCTGTTCCTTTTCAAAAGGAACATCAATTTTTGATTTTTGCTGTTCCTTTTCAAAAGGAACAACACTTTTGATTTTTGCCGTTCCTTTTCAAAAGGAACAACACTTTTTTATTTTTGCCATTCCTTTTCAAAAGGAACAGCACTTGTGTGTCTTTGTTGTTCCTTTTCAAAAGGAGCAACACTTTTTGATTTTTGCCGTTCCTTTTCAAAAGGAACAACACTTGTGTGTTTTTGCTGTTCCTTTTCAAAAGGAACAACACTTTTTGATTTTTGCCGTTCCTTTTCAAAAGGAACAACACTTTTGATTTTTTGCCGTTCCTTTTCAAAAGGAACAACACTTTTTGATTTTTACCATTCCTTTTCAAAGGAACAGCACTTGTGTGTTTTTGCTGTTCCTTTTCAAAAGGAACAACACTTTTTGATTTTTGCCGTTCCTTTTCGAAAGGAACAACACTTTTGGATTTTTGCTGTTCCTTTTCAAAAAAGGAACAGCACTTGAGTGTTTTTGCTGTTCCTTTTCAAAAGGAATAGCACTTGTGTGTTTTTGCTGATTCGTTCCGTTCATATGAAGAATGTGTTGTCCATTCTCTTTCCAAAGCCATAAAGAGCAGCTATATACTTATGCAGTGAATATAAAAGCCGGGATATACCGAGATCAGCATATCATAAATCGCTATCTTTAACTGCCCTAGTATTGATGCAACAGCAAAGGAAGGATTGATACACTCATCATTCTGACTGTCATAGTCTCACCTTCTCTGCCTTGTTGGAAATCTTTATCGTGTTGAGTCCCTACAATTTTCTCTATTATTACTTGGAAATAAGAACAGAAGATTTATATTCTCCTATTGGGATGACAAGACTTCTTCCGCCATTCCCACTCTTAAGGAGGGCTGAACCACCCTTATTTGTAATTACACAAGAGCAAAAGTCTGTTTCAAAGGAAAAAAGAGCAAAAGCAAAATAAAAAGAAAAATTATCTGTCAAATGCAGGATAGGGGGTTTCATTAAAGAAAGCCTACTATGATCATAAGATTGGAAGCGAAGTGGCATTCCCATCAATGGCCACCACACCAGGGATATGGTCCAACGGGTTCGCTACATAAACAAACCTTGGAACAGGAGGTCTCATTACGAGCCAGCCTGCCCACGTTTCGCGCCTCTCTAGTGAATGGCATCATGGTTATCTGGTTACCAAGCCAGCATGATGGCTTGCATTTTGACAAGAATTGCTCTTCAAAAATACACAAAGGATAATGGTTCCAGGGTGAAATAAACAACTCTGCCAAGGTTATGAACACCTTTCGGCAGCAGAGCTCTGTTAATGGTATCGGAGTCATAATATTTACACCAATTAGGATCATATTAAATACTTCTTTCTATCCTCGTAATAATTATATCTTACACTTTGATGGATACGTCGCATGAATACCTATCACCGCCAATCATGGCAAAGGTATCGACTATGACTACCGTAGGCTCTATATGAGCGCCAGATGTCCTATCCTCCTGTCTTACATCACATCACGCAGGCTTATACAAAACGCGATCTACTCTTTGCCTCGATATTGGTATTTCTTTGTCTAATCTGAAGCATGGCAAACCTCCATATGCTGCTCCTTTATGACTTGGTGACGAGACAGCGGCCCTTCCTCTATTTGATGGTTAGGACAGCCTATCATATTGCGTGGGGGGGGGGCGACCTCATTACTCTGCCGGCCACGCGTTAGCACATCATTCGGAAATGATATGGTACGAAGGTACGATATGGGTTAACGGCATGATAATGCTATTTTTGCAAAGGGTTGTTATTTAAAAACTATTTTCATGCATGCTCTGTGTTTTTGCTGCGATTACGTTCTTTGCGACTGGTAATTGTTGTTCCATCTAGATCCTGAAACAGAACCATGGGAGGCAAGGCTATCAGAAGCGAGCCCAGTAAGCTAGAAGTCTTCGAAGCCGCTCGGGAGATCCTAGAAAGGGCAGGGTGGCTAACTTATTTTAGCCACCTGCGTGAATCAAATGAAACTGTGGCCATGGAATTCCTGCAGAATTTGCAGGAAGAACATTCTGTAGTAGGTGGGAAGCAGATAATGGTCACGGAGGAAATAATCACGGAAGTAACAGGACTACCAGCCTCAGGACCAATATGGACGAGAAAGAAAGAAAGACTGCAAAAGACCATAGAAATTTTCCAAGACGAAGGACAGAATCTGACAGTGAAGGGGAAAGGAGTGTTGCCGGCAACGCTAGGAGAACCTTGGAGCGAACTGGAAAAGGTAGTGCAGAGCTACATCACCTGCGAGGGGCGAAAAGATGTGGTAAGACCACGTCACCTTAAGCTCCTGGCTGTGTTAAAAGGAAAATGTTCTGTGAACCTCCCTGCATTGTTAAATTCATTACTGCATGATGCCTCTCAATGCCTGAAAAAGGCACACCATGAAGACGCAGTGGTTAGCTGCCATGGGCTGATCCGCCTGATAGTGAGCTACAGTCTCACTCAGCAGTAGAGTAACTGGGGGGAGCTTATTACAGCAATAGGAGGGGGAGTGGCATTGCCATCCCCAAAGGTTAAGCATCCCGCTAGTACCTCTGAAGCACCTAAGAAGCCCAGAGAATCGCCAAAACCCAAGCACCCCTCGGATACACCCGAGCAACCCAAGAAGCGCATGGAATCAGTAAAACGAAAACGTCCCTCTAGAGCATCGGGACATGAAGAGAAACATAAGGAACTGGCCACAGGAGAACATGCTGCCTCGAAACGTAGGCATTCCTCTAGCACCCCAAAGCAAGCTGAAAAACGCAGAAAGGTGGTGGTGGAAGAGCAGGTGGCCAGCACACCCGAACAGCCTGAGAGACGTAGGAAGTCAGCTCGGTTGGCAAGGATAAGAGGCAGGCTGGAGAAAATCCAGCTAAGCATCGACCAGCCGATCGAAATAACAGAGGAACCACCAGTACCAGAATAGGAACCCTCGGGGGAAAATGAGGAACAAATTGAGGATAGAGTAGAAGCCGAGGAAGGAAAGGAACCACCAGTACCAGAACAGGAACCCTCGGGGGAAAATGAGGAACAAATTGAGGACAGAGCAGAAGTCGAGGAAGGAAATGAACGTTCTGACTCTGAGGATGAAGCCAGCCATCCAGAGGGGGCCGTTGAGCAGTCAATTCAGGAGGAAGGGAGTGAGCATTCACACTCTGAGGCTGAGGCCAGCCAGCCGGAGACAGCCACAGAATAGCCAATTCAGGAGGAAGAGATGGGACAATTGGGGGACAGCCCTCCACAAGTTCCCATGGGAGAAGAAGAGTTGGCCACCATCTTGGCCAGCCTGGGAGATTATGCTTCACCGTCCAGTCCAGCAGACCCTCCTGAATTACCCTCCGAGGGAGAAGCGCATGAAGAATTGCATGAAGAAACGACAGGAGGAGAAAACCCCCCTGTTGTTGAGAAGGAAAATGTAAAACCCGACCAGGAACAACCCGTTCCCAAGACACCGGGAGAAGACCCACCTGCTGATGTCGCAGAGAGATTGTCGGGAACAGTCCGTTCCCATAATACCAGAGGAAACCCTCGATGAAAGAGGAGCAGAAATAAGGGCCGCTCATGTGCCCACAGCTGAGGCAAGGGAAATCAATAAATTGAGAAAGAGACAGCAGAGGCTGCTGAACATTATAGCCCAGCTTCGGCAGAAAATTCGAAGTTTGAAAGCCAGTCTGAGAATAAGGAGGACGATAAGAAGAAGAAGAAGAATAAATGTGGCTGGGTACCATCAGATGAGAAGGCAAGGGGCTCATAGGCACTTTGGAGGTCAATACTCCGCTGATAGACCCACGGCCGTTCCAACCAGCACTGAGGGACAAAATGCCGTTCCATCTGGTATGGAACATCAGAACTCTGCCCCTATTGGCGCTGAGGAACAGCCTGTTGTTCCAAATAGCCCAGTAGGACCAGCTGCTGTTCCAATCAAGACCGAGCCACAAGACGACATTCCATTTACAAAGGAGCCATCATACCCCTTTATTCACGTTAAGAAAGAAAGGGAAAGGAAAGCAGTCCAAACTGAGGCAACCAGGCAGCGAAACAGGAAGGTCCAGGTGAGACTCCCTGCCTCTGAGAAATCATGGAGAATGGATCCAAAAACTAAGGCATTGCACCACGAGATGAAGCAGGCCCGACAGGAAGCTGACCAGCTAAGGGAACAAAGGATCCCTCGGGAAAAATACGAGGAGTTGCAGCAGGAAGTTGAGCAGGTAAGGGAACAAATGATCCCCCGGGAAAAACATGAAGAACTGCAGCAGCAACTGCAGAACATGAGTCAATCAGAAAGCCAGGCCTTTGAAGGATGGCAGAAGGAACAAGAGAAGGTTGCTAAGGTAACACGTTGACTAGACACTGTTATTAAACAATTGGACACTGTATGTTCGCTGTATGATGATGTTTTGACTTGTAGAGCCCCTGCAAAGAATTATGCTTTATTTCTCCTTGAAAGATACCTAAGACTGAAGATAAAAGCCATCAGGGCAGGTGCCCCCATTCAGATTAATACTGTTAACGATTTTATTGATTGTTGTAAAAATTATGGGGTTAAGGTCCAACGATCCCTATGTGAGTTCTATCTGCACAATATGGTGCTGGAGCAGGAAACTGATTTAAACCCTGGCCCTTTTGTGGGAGATATACAGCTACAAGCCTTTGTTTCATTCGGGGTCAACCAGTTGAAGTGGCTCAAGGCTTATAATGCCTTCCAGAGGCAGGAGAATAGCCTAGATCTATGGGTCAGGGCCGAGCCTAGAGACCCCGTTCAGCTATGGCAATCACACAAATGCCTTATGAGGACCCCAGGTGTCATGGAACTACTAGGGCCCATGCATGAGGGTTTGATCCAAAATAGCTTGGAATACTTTCTGGCTATTAAGGATTCTGCCCTGGAGTCTGCCAAATTCCGCTATAGGGTTTCTACCCCAAACATCCAGCTCAGGGAGCCATTCAAGTACGACAATTTTGAGCTGGCTGCTGAACGGTTGGCCCTTTACGGCCAGCACATCCTACGTGCTGGGCCGTCTTGGTTAGGATACCGGTTCTGTAGCCCAATTATTTGGCATCCTGCACCTGGGTACCAGGCTTTGTACGATATACCTGCAGATCAATTGAACCAATTCTTTGATAATTTGGTTGCTCACCATGGTTGCAGACCTCCTCACAAAGTGCCCTCTCCCGCCTATTCTCTTACAGCTCTCCATGTCAATTATAATGTTTTCATGAGGCCATGAAACAGAGTAAGTCGGGGGGTGTGTAGAGCATTGGAAATGTATGTTTTAACGCTTAACTTAGTGGTGTTTCAAGCAATAGTTGTAACCTTTTCTTTATTATACAATAGGGAGAATGCAATGAGAGTGAATACAAATGATCCAATTAATGAAAGTATCTTTTCTTATGCAGGAAAGGAGAAAAGTAAGAAGGCGCGGTGCTAAACAAGAGTCCCATGAGCAGATAACGACTGTCCCCCTAATTCCGAATAAAGTCCAGACCAGGGCGAGTAAATTAAGGCAGATCAATCTGGGATGAGATGAAGGACTATCAGTTCGGAAGACTAGGAAGAAAAAAGAAAGGAGTTAACTGTTTAACAGATCCCTCAGGATCTTTGATCCTGAGGGATTGTTACGATCAATTATCTTGTTGTTTAGTTAACTCCGCCATTACTTGTATAAGAAGGGGCGGCATCGAAGACTTAGGGGACGTGGGGAATATTTTGTATTTTTACTTTCTGTCTATAAGCTGCACTATTGGTTACACTCAGACTATCAAGTCTCTTTGAGACTTAGTTTTGTTGTACTATCATTGATGCGTTAATATAATATATTTGGTGTTATTTTCCCTTTACATCTGAAGTAAGTCACGGCGGTGTACCATTGAGAGCTAAGGGCCCGGCTCCAATGGACACTGGTTGATTGTATCATTACAGTTTGGCTTCCTATGGCTTGTTTACTGTTCTCTGTAATCTGATATACGTACATGCTGTTCCATACTTGTTTATCAGTTGTTTTCCTTTTGTAAATCTTTGTAACGAGTTTACAATATATTTCCAGAATTGATCACATAACATTGTTCTAAGTTGTTCACTTCCGTTACAGACTTTATAGGTGGAATGTTTCAGCCACATATGGTTGAAATGATGGACTACTGGTAACCGTTTCAGATTATGTTTGTATATGATTGACGTTTCCTGTCTATGGTGATTTGCTGTTCCATTTGATTAACTGTCTACTTGTACAAAAGATTGCTCTTTATTTGTATGTAAGTTGATGCCAAGAATTGAGAGTGTGAACTCGCGAGATTTAGTTTCTTTATTGCTGTTCCTTTTCATTGCTATTCCATTTCCGAGTTGCTGTTCCATTTCTGAATTGCTGTTCCATTCTGCTTTCTTGTTGTTCCTTTACTTGCATTCATTGGTAGTGTGTGGGAGGAGGATCAAGGCTGTCGTGAGACACAGCAGACGCTATTATGCTCCCAGATCCATGATCCATACTCTAATTTCTTTTCCTTTATCAGTTTCTAAAGGGATGGGTTACTGCTTCCGTACCGTTGACTGACAAAGTTGCCATGTGTGAATTCTTTATGCAGAAGTAATTTACATAGCTTAGCATCCATTTACTCTTGTATTTCTTAGATCTATACTACGAAGCATTACTCTGACAAATCGCCTCAAATTAAGATACCCTTCACAATAACAAAAACGTTCCCGGATTGACTTGTAATGTGAGATAACTAGAGGTGAAAAAGGCCCTTGTTACAGATCTACATATCTAAAGTTGGAAATTGTAGCGAATGTATAAGTAATTATTTTCAGATCTATACGTGGGTTCTCTGTTGGGTTGTGTTATATTCTTTCCATGACTAGCCCACGTAGTTAATCAGGGGGTTTAGGGGGGGGGGGGGGGGGGGGGCAGAGCCCCCGTTCGTTGCGCCGATTGTGTAACCGGGTGGGGGCGGGTCACAGGAGATTTGAGGCATACCCGTAACACTACTTTATGGGGTCCGGGTGGAACCCCAGAAAATTTTTGTTTTGGATCCTATATTAGGATGGGCAAACCCACCTATGGTTTTGTGCGTGATTTTTGTAGATGTTTTTTAATGCGATGGTTTTCGGTCCATGGTATTGGACGTGATGGTTTTTTGTCCATGGTATTGGATGCTTCGACATGTATAAATATGTATTATAAAATTGAAAGGAACATAATGAAAAATCAATTTGGTAGTCCCGGTTTCGTGATCCAGGGGAAAATCTCTGTGTATATGTGTTTTATGTGTTATGCTCTTGCATTGTTTATTTTTGTGTTTTAAAATTCGTATGTAGCTAATTTCTGTACAGGGTTAAAACCTACGTTTGGTATCAGAGCAGTTTTGGCTTCAAGGGGACGCCTTTGTTGTTGAGGGGTTTCACTAGGGCCTGTGCTAGTCCCTATTCAGTGGAAGATCTGTGAGATCGATTATGGTGGTGAAAGAAGATGGTGAGTAGTGGAAATATAGAGATCGAGAAATTTAATGGTTAGAGTTTTGAGTCATGTAAACTCAAGATGGAGGATTTGTTGGTGGATAAAGATCAGTGGATCACGATAGATCTAGATACTAAACCAATGAGAGTGTCTGATAAAGAATGGAAGAAGTTGGATCGGAAGGCAAGGAGCACAATACGATTATGTGTCTCAGATTCAGTATTGTTGAAAGTATCAGGGGAAGCTACGGTGAAGAATTTTTGGGACAAGTTAGGGAGTTTGTACCAATCTAAATCTCTGGTGAATAAAATGTTCCTGCAGAAAAAAATGTATAACCTGAGGATGAAAGATGGAGACTCAGTGACAGAGCATCTGAATGCATTTAATACTGTGGTAAGTCTGTTAGCATCTATTGATATTAAAATATCAGATGAAGATAAGTGCATCAGTTTGTTGTGTTCTCTACCAGATTCGTGGGATAGTCTGGTTATTGCAATAGGTAGCAATGCAACTTCCTTGTAGTTTGATGAAATAGTGTCATCCTTGCTGATGGAGGAGATGAGACGAAAAAATATGGAGAGCCAGAATGGTGATGCCTTGTCTGTACGAGGATTGTCCCATAATAGAAACAAAAATAAGTCATCGAGTGGGAGATCTAAATCTCTAGGAAAACCTATAAAAGTGGTGTGTTGGAAATGCGGAAAGGAAGGGCACTACAAAAGGGATTGCAAATCTAAATCTCCTGATAAAGGAAAGGGATCTAATGATGCTCCTTCCGTAGAGGTGAAAACCACCTCAGATGAAGGTGGGGATGTGTACTTGGCTTCTTCAAGTACACATGTAGATCATGAGGCATGGTTGATTGACTTAAGTGCATCCTTTCACTTCACTCCCAATAGAGAGTGGTTCTGTGAGTATGAGAAATATGATGGTGGTGATGTCTTCTTAGGAGAAGATAGGAAGGCTAGAATCATTGGTCGTGGAAAAGTAAAGTTGAAGTTGCAAGGTGGAAGGGTTAGAACCCTTATGGGTGTTCTACATATTCCTGCATTGGCCAGAAATCTGATTTATGTAAGCAAGTTGGATGATGCAGGTGTAAAGAGAGTGTTCGAGAAGGATACCTGCAATATGGTTCGAGGAGCATTAGTATTGATGCGGGGAGTTCGGATTGGAACTCCGTACAAGCTGCAAGGTAGCACTGTTGTTGACGGGTGTAATAGTTCTATGGTTCCTGAAAATGGAGCAGAAAATATAGTGGTCTCTGGAGAGAAGACCATGATGTGGCATCAAAGGCTTGGACATATTGTAGAGAAGGGCCTTCAAATACTTCATGGTAAAGTTATGGTAGAAGGTATGAGTAATAGCTCTCTGGATTTTGATTTTTGTGAAAATTGTGTATATGGGAAGCAAAATCGGGTGAGTTTCCCCTCTGGTGGTAACAGGACGAAACATATATTAGAGCTTGTGCACAGTGATGTGTTTTGACTTGTGAAGGTTCCATCACTGGGTAAGTCTGTGTACTATGTATCATTTATAGATGACTTCTCAAGGAATACATGGATATATTTCCTTAAGAAGAAATCTAAAATCTTTGACAGGTTTAAAGAATTCAAGGCTGTGGTGGAAAACCAGATAGAGAAGAAGATAAAGGTGCCGAGGATAGATAATGGTGGAGAGTTTTGCAGCAAGGAATTTGAAGAATTCTTTAAGAAGTGTGGTATGGCACAACAAAAGACTACTCCATATACACCTCAGCAAAATGGAGTTGCAGAAGGAATGAATAAGACGTTGATGGAAAGGGCAAGAAGCATGCTCAGTGGTGTTGGGTTAGGACATGAATTCTGGATGTAGGTGGTGGATACTGCATGTTACCTGGTCAACAGGTCACCTTCATCAGCATTGGAGGATAAGACTCCACAAGAGGTATGGATTGGTAAGAAACCCTCTCTTTCACATTTGAGGGTATTTGGATGTGATGCATATGTACATG
>APFE030295011.1:0-11447 GCA_000404065.3 Pinus taeda | reverse complement strand
AGCAGTTTTTCGGGTCCTGAACTTCCGGAGCCGTTTTGAGGCCCTAAACGACGTTTTTTTGGGAATCCGGGGGCAACACGGGTCCATGGAACATGGACCAGTGCCCGTTCCAACAATGATAGTGCTCGAATAGATTTTTCTAATGAGCTATTGTACGCGTCAAACGGAGATCATATGCAAAAGTTACGACCCCGGGAAGTTGATGTACCAACTTACCCCCAAACGGGGCCCACAGTTTGGCGTTTCATCTCCTAGGGTTAGGTTTTGGAATGTTAAGGGTTTTTCATTGTTTCTCAACAATAAATAGGCCTTCGAGCCTCATTGTAACACAGTTCAGAGGCATGTAGCCATCACATCTCTTCTCAGAGATAAGCTACCATCGCCCTAGCTAGTTTATTTCCATTTCTGATTGTAAGCATATTTTAGTATTTTCCATTAATGAAATGAAGTATTATTTTCGCTGCATATTTGTGTATATGGTTATCTCTGTAATTTGTTGCGTTCCTGTTTAAATCCGGATCATTGACGACCATTTATAGCAAGTTGGAGAGACCAATTGTGAGTTCAATCATTACAAACAGAATCACCATGACCTCACGGATGATTTGGGACTGTGGGACTCCCTCCAGTCCCAATTTATTTTTCCCCAGACCTATTATTCCCTAGAATTTGTAACCTGGTGTCAATTTTGATTCATTCCCAGTCAAAGAACAGTAGTGGCCCAGAATGGTGAAATTCTTTTTGCCATTAATGGTCATTCAATCTCAGAGATGCTCCAAATCCAAAAACCTGATCATATGCATCCCTTTCACCCAAATTTCCTCATGGAAATGTACAATAAGCTAGATTTCCCCCAGAGAACCAAGATATTTGACACTTTCCTACTAGAAAATGCCTAATTGCCCAAAACAAACCCTCCTGATCTTGCTTCTATGTTCCCCGAGATGACCAAACAAATAATTTCAATAATTTCATGCCTATTAGGATACCATTCTGACCAATGGGTCGACGAAATCATCCCAGCCTTTCTTTCTGTGTTTTCCAAAGATGAAAAGCCTTCTACCATTTCCTGTTATAGTGAATTTTTAGCAGAAAGCATTCATGAGCAATTCATGAAATTTTCAACTGAAGCAGTCTTCAAGTATGCATCTTTCTTGGTGTATTTGTTTCTTTATTATCAATCAGACAGGTTTTCTTTCCACATACAAAAGTTAGACAATCAAGGAAACCCCAAATTACTCATTCATTGTACCTTCGTGGTCAAAAAGAACAACATTGAATTCACATTCAGTGATTTTGTGGATCAATTTTTGCATATGGCATCTAGTTTGTTAAAAAATGATGCAAAACCAAGAATACATCCAGAGATCAAAATAATTTTGCACCTAAATGACCAAACGAAGAAAGGAGACTAGTATTTATACCAGAGTTATAAAGAGATCAGGATATCTGGGTGTGAATTGCCCCCTTATATACTGCCTAAGTTTGTGCCTACTCACAATTTCGCCTTAGAATTTATTAGGCAAATGATCAAAATGGACCAGCTACACTTCCTGGCAGCCAAGAAAAAGCACCATTCAAGATAAAAACACAAATTGGTCCCTCACATACAATGCAAGATCAGCAGGACAAGAAGAAGATGCCATTTTGAAGTAGATGAATTTCAAGCACAGTTTTACATGGTCCTATGACCCTTTTGCTATGATTTCTAAGTTGAGGGTAGAGCAAAGGTATGCTCCTTATGCCCATACTTCCAAACCAGAGATAGAGCAATTCATGAACCACGAAGAATGGCAGGAGAACACATTACAACAAGCCGAAGAACAGGGTAAGTCAACTTCACAGACACCAGTACCACAGGAAAAGGTTGAAAAAAGACCAAGGGAAACCATTTCCCCTTCAGTGACAGAGATTTCAACAAAGGATTTCATAGTGTACAATAAGAGGTAGAAGGCCATGGATGTAAGAGAGACACAGCAACGGAGTGCAGAACAAGAACAACCTATTATCTTAATAAGCTCAGGTATACCCTCGATGTCAAATAGAGAGGAGACCATTCCTATATCTCTGATAACCTCACTGACAATATAAACACTTGTTTCATCACCAACAGAAGAGATGGAACACAGCAAGAAAGATCAGAATATCTTTGCCATCTACAAAGAAATCAAAGCAAAAAATCAAGCACTCAAGGCTACTACATTTTCACAGTTTTGGAAGCAAACAACCACCACCCAACATAGGCTTCTTTTGACCCTTGAGACTGAAAAATGAAAAACGCAAGTTGCTTTCATGGAGCCCAAAGTTGCTCAACCTCGATCAGCAGATGACTACAAGCAGTCCATTTTTTCTTTTGATACAGATATAATCCTTCATATAGACCAAATGGACTTCCATAAGCAATCTGGTGAGATGCTTTACAACACTATCACCAATTCAGCTATGGCTGCAACTAAGCTCCTGTTGATTTGGGGTAGCATCGGATGTGCTCTAAGCCTCGAATTTTGCAGGGAGGCTTGGGCACATGTATTCCAAAGAACCTAGAAAGTGTTTTGGGAAATTCCACCCAGAAGTGATTTTATTAATATAATTAATATTTTAATGGGGTTCCTAAGTCTAAACTCAGGAAAATTAAAATATTAATGGAGATTAATCTAATAAGGGGTGTGTTGATTTGGGGTAGCATCGGATGTGCTCTAGCCATGAAACTTGGTGGAGAGGCTAAAGCACATGAGATCTCTAAGACCCATAAATGGTTTGGGCAGATTCTAACATGAGACTTCTTCATGAGAACAAGGGTATGCTCAATGATTCCTGTGAAGACTTTGATCAAATCATAAAAGGATAATTTTTAAGAATGCTACAATTACTCCAACTGGTCTTACACCAAGGCTTCCTAATACATTTGATCTATTGAGGCTTTATAGTTTGTTGAGGTAGAAGTCTGGACTTTGAGGCATTTGTTAGTGCAGAAAACAAAATTGAAAATATTAACTAAGTGATGCATGACATACTTATAAGAAAGATGCTACGTCCATTTCAGATCTTCCTAAGGTAGGCTCCTTCTGCAATATATTCAAACCTCTGCAAATTGTATTGAATAATCCGGCCTACCTCGGATTTCAGAATAGGGATTCTTTATAGATGTAAAGGTACTTGACTAGACATCCCTTCTATCAGAGTTCCATAAGCAGTGAAATTTACGACTCCTTTTGATGTTGCTTATTCAATCATGGCTCTGATGCCATGTTGATTTTCTAGTGCAATCAAGACTAGTACAATTTTTCAAACTGATAACTACTTCCAATGATACAATTTGACTACTTTAATGCATTCCAATCATTAAGCACTTATATATGAAAAATTTCAACCATTAACTTCTTCAATAGAGCAATAGAGATCACAGTTAATAATGAGACGAGAAACACCAAAATTTAGGTCAATGACCAAGGCAAAACCCCTAAGGGGAAAACCAAGAAATCTTTCCTTATGAGAGAGAGTCCAATTCAATCCAATTTGTGCATCAAAATAGAGCATATTACATAGGCAAATATTGACCAACAAGATGACCTCCCACAAGTGCCAAGCTAGCCCTTTAACAACCTTTGCATATCCACAAAGATATGTGCCATAGACCCTATTGAAGAAAGTGTAAATAGGTTCGGTCTTCATAAATGTAATTTTGATCTTTGTACTTGTAAAAGAAAAGAAATATTATTTTTGTAAATTATAACAATGAGTTTCTTGCTCATTGCATAGGCCTAGCATGTATTGAAGTGCTATACAGAAGTCAAAGAGTCAAAAGAAAATTGAAGAGCTCTTCTTGAGCATATATGTAATGTATATGAGTCAACCTAGTGTCTAGATCAGCCCTCCAAGACAAGCAAAATCCTCTTGAAAGAGGCAACAAGCAAAACGATGTAAAATGCACACGTGTTGGCCAGCAAAACGAATTAAATGCAGTCATGTCGGCTCAAATGAAAGACACAAGGATTCCCTCACTCATGTCGGCTTATTATGGAGATGTGAAAACTATAAATACCCCGCTAGGGTCACCACAGAAAACATAGAACTTAGGTTTCTCTCTGAACTTCAAATGGGTATAGGAAGTACAAGATAACAGTATTTTCGAATCTTTAAAATCTCGGACAAGTACAGGAGTCTGCAATTCGCATTACAGGAGGACACATTTCGGATATCTCTGAAACAATCTCGGTGCAAGTGCAGGAAGAATACTATTATAGTCTCAGTTAATATCAATTGTCTTGGCATGAGAAGAATCTCGGTAATCCAAACTATCTCAACTAGCATACACAGTCTCGGCATACTTGAGGATAATACACTCTCAACATGTTCACAATCACAGTCTCATTCCAATGATAAGGGCCTTGATGATCCTACAGTAATACTAGCCATCTCGACATACATTCTGTGTACAGTTATACTTTCGATATAGAAGTAATCATGAACACGTAATCATAGTCTTAATAAAGACAAGGTCATTGACATAATAATGATCTCAGTAAGACTACAGTAATTATCTAAGTGAAGATGGAGATATGGTGCAGCAGTCATCTAAGTGAAGGTGCATGAATGATGACCTCGGTGAAGGTGCATGAATGATGACCTCGGTGAACCAACAGTATTGATGATGAACTCAGCAGTAACAAAGAAGAGGATTGGTGTCTTGGTCTTGGAGTGGTATCATAGGTCAAGGGTCATGGTCTTGGTATTCGTCAATTAGAATCTCTATAAGAAAAATTTTGTGTGGGTTTTCCTCTCCAAGAGGGAGAGGTTTTGGCCCTGTCAGAAAGCCCACATCTTGTGTTCTTGTCTCTTTGTTTTGGTAGCTGTTTGATGAACTAAAGAAGATACACTTTAATGATAACAAATGAAGATTGTGCTAATAAGAAAAGTTAAAAATACCTCACAAATAGTTATCATGGAGAGAAGAATCTCATTAACTTGATTTGCCTTAGATTCTTCAACATGGTATCAGAGCTAAGGTGTTGAAGTTAAAGGAAGGGCATCAAAGAGACATTCAATGATCAAGCTTCAAAAAGGACATTAAAGCAGGTTGAAGGATATAAAAAAAAAGCGATCAAGATCTACATTGAAGGATCAAGTCCTAGATCAAAGAATCAGTCTACAACAATAAGAATATTTGTCTCCACAGTCATCATCAAAAGGCCACCAAGACCCTCATCAAGTTGTCTACAAACCAAGGTACCTCAAAGGACTTGAAAAATGAAGATCAAATCATCTTGGAACAGGTTGAAACCATAGAAGCAGTCCTGATCTACACTACAAAAGAAGGCAAAGCATCTTGAAGGCAATAAGGCATGGTCATCTTCAAGAAAGAATCATCTCCTTGCCTTAGAAGAAGATCATCCGAAGAAGCAGCGAATCATCCTCATTAAAAGGAGCAACATTTTCTATTGAAGAAAAAGTCTCTCATTTGAAAGATGATCATCTAAGAAGAAGCCCTGATACATCTTCTTCAACCGTCATCAAAGTGATCAAGTGAAAGAGTTCATCTTCACTTGTCAAGTAAATATCTTTTCATTGTATAATCAAGTATGATTAAATGACTTCATGTTTGAAAGGAGATCTATAAATCAGTTGGGTCATCAAGATTCCTTGCATAAGAAAGGAGGATAGATATAGTCCCTGGAAAAGAAGTCATATGAAATCATTCTTAGGTCCTCTCATCCCTATGTAGCAGGAGAGGTGACATAAAAGGGAGATATGAAATGCTAGAAGATAAACTCTTTGAAATGCAGTGAAGAAGGTCAAATCACTTAGACATGATTGAAGGTATCAAAGAATGAAGAAATACCTTCATAAGATCTCAATTGGGAGATGAAAACAATCATCATTGTTCTAACTGGTGGGCAAGGTAACAAATGTCCATGAACAAGAAGGTTGCGAATCTTTTTATGGAAGATTTCGAAGCCAAAGCTTTAGCCTCAGCTCGTCTCCTTCCCAAGCTGTGGAAAAGGTATGTAGATGACACTAATGTCATCTGGTCCTATGGCCAAGAGGAGTTGGATCTCTTCTTCAATCACCTCAACTGTCAGTCCTCTACCATTAAGTTCACTATGGAAAAAGAGGTCAATGGTTGCCTCCCTTTCTTGGATATTCTTATATCTAAGAATAAGGACGGTTCTCTCTCCCACTCGGTGTTCAGGAAGAAAACGCACACTAAGCAGTATCTTCATGCCGATTCCCATCATTTCCCTACTCAAAATTTGGGTGTTCTTAACACTCTCGCTACTCGTGCCCTGAGGATTTCTGATAGGGAGAGCTTCGATAAGGAGAAATCCCATCTCCTTAATGTCTTTGTGGAGAATGGCTATAGTAAGCGCCTAGGTCAGAAGGCTTTCCTTAAAGCCTCTAAAAACTCGTTAATTAAAAAAGAACCTAAAGAGCGTCGGCTAGGTGTCCATCTTCCCTATGTCCAGGGAACAACAGACAAGATTGCTCGAATTCTTGAGAAGTATGATATTCCCTCAACCTTCCGGCCCCTCAATGCGATTCGCAAATCCCTCCGACCGATGAAAGATCCCATTGACCCTAAAGACATGAAGGGTGTCTACTTAATCCCTTGTTCTTGTGGGACCCCCTATATCGGGGAGACAGGGCGCTCCATCCATCAAAGGATCAGTGAACATGCAGCTGACCTAACACATGGGAGAACCAAGTCTTCATCGTTAGCAGAACATGCAGAAAAGACCAAGCATCAGGTTTGTATTGAGGAGGCCAAGGTTATTGCCAAAGTTGCGTAGTTCCATCACCGTAAATTCAGGGAAGCTATTGAGATTGAAAGAAGGTCGAACAATCTCAATAGAGATGACGGCTGGAAGATCAGTAGCTGTTGGATCCCTACTCTTTCTTCCTAGTCTTACTTCCCTTAATTTCACGGATCTTTTTCCTTGGAGCCGTGTCTTTTCATTCCTCCTTGGGTTTTTCCTTTTGGCTTTGTAGTTTTCTTTTGATCCGATTCTTATCCTTCGTCTTTTCAGAATGTGTCGCTCGCTTGATTTATTTATTTATTTTAATATATATTTTATGTTTATTTTCATTTTTATTTAATTATTTAAATTTTTATTTATTTATTGATTTTATAATTTATTTATTATTTTTTTTTTTTCCATTTTTTATTTCCATTTTATTTTATTTTATTATTTATTTATTTATTATTATTATTATTATTTTCTCATTCCATTATCTTTAACTAACTCTAAAAATTACTTTTATATTATATATACATATAATTTTATACATATATCTTTGAAAGTCCTTTACATAACTATTCCCACCTAATACTAAATAACTTTTAATTTTTAATTTTTAATTATTAACAATAACCCTTTCTAACTAACCATTAACAACATTTAATTTATTTTATATATTTTTTTTGGTCACCTAATATAACTAATTTCCTTGACCTTGGTCCTATAGTCAAAACTAGCCGTTGGACGAGTTAGCCGTTGGAGGCTCTGCTCAGACTATTTAACATGCTAGGCTGGATCTGTTTCTTCAACTTGTCTTGACGATGAACCACACTAGTTGGTTCGAAACGCGTCAACAGAATTTCTCTGCATGTGATTTACGCTAAAATATTTCTTATAAATGTTATGGATCACAGAAGCCTCAATTCTACCAAGGTTACCTCATTCAACAATTTGTGGTCTCTATGCTAGATAGAGAAAAGTTGATGGCAAAAGTATTGAAGGTTAAAGGACTAAAACATGTGCAGAAAGGAAAGGGAAGTTTGGTCCTCAAATAGTATAGCTAAGATTATGAAAAGATTATGGAAGCTCATATCACCGGATAGATGGAGGAAACTGAAGAAAAAGGCCAAGGAAAGAGAGAGTAATAGATCTCTACTATGATTGAGATGGTATCCCTCACAAAAGGGTCTTATCATAAGCTCCTCAATATTTTGATATGACCATGATAATAAAATGCATCGTGGCATCATGGAAGCATTAGAAACAACAGCTCATGACATCACCATGAGAATCATGAAGGACAAAATCCATGGCAGTTAAACATGAAGGATATAGCTCTTGGGAACCTCATTGGACATTGAAGGGCAAGAAGATGTCATCCACAACAAGGCTCATCATACATCAAGACAAAAAGGAAACATTTGACGGATGGGGATGTGCAAGATCCTTAAGGTTCTCTGATGGAATCCTCATCGGAGGGTTCACTAATCTAGAGAGAAAACAAGTGTTTCATCAAGAACTCCAACTTATGGTATGATGACATAAATAAGATCAAGGAATTGAAGATCTTTTCAATCAAGGAAGTTGTTGAAAGAAGCCTAGATGACCTAAAGGTAAAATGAGGTATGTATGCTTGTGTTTAATATTATGATGTCATGTCATATGATTGCAGGTAACATGGATCATTATTTCTATCTTGAATAACATGATCAAGGGAAAAGGATCTCCTCCTCTAAAAGGATGTAGGAATGCATAAGTCACACTAGATGAAATCAACATAATATGTCCTCATATGAAGTATGAGGTGGTTGACTACAATGAAGGAACTCTGTCTGAAAGCTCCTGGGAATGGAATATGTGAGGAAGGAAGAGATTGTGAGACATGCAACCATGATAAAGGAAATCAACATCTAAAAGACCGAGAAGACTTGACTAGGAAATCTCCCGAGAAGATATGAAGACTCTGATAGAAGTCTAAAAAGATGGAGACCCTTGACAATGGATATCTTTGGGAGATGTGTCAACATGTATGTAATCAATGAATGAATTGAATTGATTTACATGAGTAGATGAAGCTCAATAAGTAATACAGAGATATTTACAGAAATAGAAACATCAAGTTTCTATTAGGAAATAGAAACAACCAATTTCTTCTAAGAAACTGCTAAAAAGATAAGAATAGAAACAACTAATAAGAATAAGCATTAAACACTAAATAGCATTAGTTTAATACCCTCCCTTAATGCTCAATCTATTTACAACATCGATAGACCCTCTGAATTTTACAAACTTATTAGGACCAAGAGGCTTAGTGAAGATGTCAGCAGGCTGCTCCGTTGTGGGAACATATCGCAACTGAACGGATCCATCTTCAACAAGCTGGCGAATGTAGTGACAATGGGTTTCTACATGCTTTGTTCATTCATGAAAGACTCGATTCTTGGCAAGTTTGAGCACTCCCTGATTATCACAGAACAAGGGAGTAGTATCTGTCTGGAAAACATGCATATCCGCAAGCATATGTCCAAGCCAAACTGCCTCACAAGATGCCTTAACTGCTCCCTGATACTCTGCTTCTATTGAGGAGAGAGTCGTTGCCTGCTGCTTCTTACTAGTCCAGGTGACAACACTGGATCCTAGACTAAACACATACTCCACTGTAGATTTACGGTCATCAACCGAACCGGCCCAGTGAGAATCTGTGTAACCACTAAGTATAGGATCGAAACTTCAAGTGTACAGAAGTCCATAATCAAGAGTGCGACAAACATAACGCAGCACACGCTTCGCTGCTATCCAATGATCAGCCTTAGGAGCTGACATGAAGCAGGAAATGTAGCTCACTACAAAATTGATGTCAAGTCTAGTGGCAGTAAGGTAGATGAGGCTGCCCACTAATTGCCTGAATAAAGTTTCATCCACAAGAGGTGAGGATGACTGAGCTGAAAGTTTGAGCCCTGGTTCCATAGGAGTCGTGGCAGGTTTGCAATCCTGCATTCTGAATCTGTCCACAAGATTTCTAGCATATTTGGACTGAGAGAGAAAGATGTTGTTCTCAGTCTGCCAGACTTCAACCCCCAAACAGTAATGAAGAAGTCCTAAATCTGTCATATCAAAAGTGCTGCACAAATCCTGTTTGATCCCATGGATCAAATGTGTTGAGCTGCCAGTAATGATAAGGTCATCCAAATAGACAACCACAAACAAAATATCATCACCAGTATGATGGATATACAAGTTTACATCAGATGGACTCCGCTGAAAACCATGATTTGTGAGGTACTAATCAATTTTCATGTACCAAGCTCGAGGAGCTTGCTTCAGACCATAGAGTGCTTTGACTAATCTACAGACTTTTTGTTCTAGACCGGCAACCTTGAATCCTGGAGGCTGCGTCATGTAGACTTCTTCCTGTAAGTCGCTATTCAGAAAAACACACTTTACATCCATCTGATGGACTTTCCAATTGAACTGAGCTGCTAAGGCAAGGACAAGCCGTATGGTACTCATATTGGCTGTAGGAGCAAAGGTCTCCTCATAGTCAATGCCTTCCTTCTATGGGAACCCTCGAGCAACAAGGCGAGCTTTATACTTGTCCAAGGTTCCATCTGCTTTGTATTTCACTTTATACACCCATTTGCAGCTAATGGGCTTTTTCCCTGCAAGAAGATCAGAAAGGGTCCAAGTGTGATTCTTCTGAAGACTCTGGAATTCAGCTTCCATAGCTTGTTCCCACTCAGGTGTACCCTTAGCCTCTGAATAGGTTTGACGCTCAAAAATACTGTGCAGGTTAGCCATAAGAGCAAAATTTACTGTGGACTGTTGTTTGCTCTTATGTCTAGAAGCTCTACCTTCAAGGAGCTCATTATCCTGGAGATCACCAATGGTTTTAGCCCACCATTTAGGCCAAAGAGTAGAGGAACCAATATCAGGAGGAGATGGAGAAGGCTCAGGAACAATAGGAGCAGCAAGAGGAGGGTTATTTTCCGGAGGAAGCTCATGTAGTGCATCATCAAATACTGATGTTGCATCATCCCTCCCATTAGGTGGACCTACTGGAAGAAGAATACTGTGAGGCTGATCCTCAGAACACTGCTCAGAAGGAGGAGACTGAAATAATCCTCTGTCTTCATCAAATACTACATCACGACTGAAGCTAAGACGACCAATGGCTATATCTATCAACCTATAAGCCTTTTGATGATCACTATACCCTGTCATCATGAGTTTCTGATTTTTGGAATCCAACTTAGAGCACTTAGCAGCTGGAATCCAAACATATGCAATTGAGCGAAATACTTTGAGGTGATTGATCGTAGGCTTACGGCCAGACCAAACCTCTTCAGGAGTCTTCCCCTTAACAGCCTGAGTAGGTGATCGGTTAAGAAGATAGGCAACAATAAATATTGCTTCAGCCCAAAATTTGTTCGGAACATTCCTGTGTTGTAACATGGAATGAGCCATTTCAACAACCGTATGGTTGCGACGTTCGACAACACTGTTCTGCTGAGGAGTGTAGCGTGTAGTTAATTGATGTTTGATGCGATGAGTATCACAGAAGTTGGAGAAGGCAAAAGAACAAAATTCCCCCCCGTTATCTGTTCTAAGAGTTATGATATTACAGCCAGACTCTTTTTCAACTAAGGATTTAAACTTTTGAAAGATACTAAATACATCAAATTTATATTTTAGAAAATACACCCACATCTT
>APFE030295007.1:0-38754 GCA_000404065.3 Pinus taeda | reverse complement strand
CTCTAACCCCGAATTCTTACTTGAAAACCAATTCGTTGGCGGGTAAGAATTCTCTTTCTTTTGTTCACTGTTTGATTTATCAACTGAATAATGACTTGAGGACAAGTCAAAACTTTCGTGGGGGAGAGAAGCATCAGCATTTTGTTCTTTTATCTCTCCATTGTGAATTCTTAAAGATTTCTTATCTCATCTCCTCACTGTAAATTTCCAAAGCAGTTTGTTCCAGCATTCCAGATTTCAATAAATAAGTTGTTTTGTCATTGTTTTATCTCGGAGGGACCTGGTTATAAACATTATGCAAGGGGACCTGTTCTGTCCAGAAGACCATGCTATCAACACCAGCAGTAATGGGACCTGTTTAAGACACATAAAAGGGACCTGTTAAGAGACTACTACTTCAGGGTTACTTCAACAAAGCTTCATCAAGTTTCTACAAGGATTCATAGGTTGTTGGGCACCAAGACTCCATCAAATACCCAAGCTCAAGGAACCTGTATACATATAAGGAGCTGCATGAACATCTTCAAGATTTCAGAGGGACCTGTTGCATTCAAATCTATCTCAGGGGACCTATTATGAACAGCAAAGAATAGTCAAAAGAGACTAGTCCTACTCAGCATGCCAATGCAACAACAACCAACAAAAGTGTAATATGTTCCTTATTCTTAACATTTAATTTCTTAGATTAATTTTTAATGTTAAATTTAATGACTGTGACTGTTATGATCGATTTCAAGGACACTACATTTTCCATCATCCCTTATCTCACTGATTCTTGTCATCTTTCATACTTCAACATATTTCATACCTCTAAATCCATTACCCTTTTCATATCAACCTTGTTATGCCAAACGCATCCTACAGCCATACCAACATCTTCCATTTGGCCGAGTACCAATAGAAACAGGACATGTGGTGGATTGTGTTTTTAAAAATAAAGGTAAAGAAACAAATGTTAAAGCAGGCCTATTCATTGTATTCCATACGGCCGAATTATGATTCCACCACCCGACGTAGCTAAATGATTCAGAGGACTCCCTGAAATCATACCCCAGTATTGCATATACGCTTCCAACGCTCCTATGATGGCATCTATACAAGCGGTACAACCATTCCTCTGTTCCCAAAGATGAATACGCTATGAAGTAAGTGTAGTTGGTTATTTCACCATCATTCTCAATTATTTCACGCTGGCATTTAACTCCCGTGACTTCCACAGTAAGGATTGAAAGCAGTGAGCGCCACAAGAGGGAAATATAACCATTCGGTTTTGACTCCCACCAAAGTCACAAGACAGTCAACCGAGCATCATACTGGATATTAAGGGAGCGATACCACCAGGTAACAAATTGAAATTTCTTTGTTGAAATTGCAAAACATAAACAGAGAAGAGTTAGAGCATGACCCTCTACCAAAATGACCAATAGGGTCGAGTTGAGCATGTTCGACAGTTCTCAATATCATGAAGATTGCATTTCAATTCTCAGAGAGATACAGTGGTTGCCCTTTTTAGAGAAATTTCATGGAAGTAATGAAGAGGTTACCAAACAATTTGCTTTCACATTCAATGGAGAGAAAGCCCTGATAGGTAACTTCTCATTCAAGGTTTCAGAAGACAACATAGCCCAGTCAATAGGGATCAGCCCAGAAGGGGAGAATTACTTTAAGACAAAGCAATTTAAAGAGAAGTCATGGACTCAATTTATGTCTAGATCCAGAGTCTCATCAGTTAACTGGAAGAAAGGCATCCCAAGGGGTTGGTTGATGCATCCCTGGGATGAGATGGTCTATATCCTCCAAAAATTCGTAACCTGTGAAGGCCGTTACAGTATTGTCTATCTATACCATATTAAATTACTGCTACACTTGAAAAGGCAGTGTGTCATTAGTCTACCATATTTTCTATTACAAAGCCTAACTAAGATGTCGAAGACCATCCAAAAGTAGAAGGGAAATGAAGACAAGAGCCTATATCACTTTGGCTTAATTAAAATTCTTATTGAGCATGAATTGCAGAGAAGAGGGAAAATGTGTAAGGAGTTCTTAGTTGCTAACCAAATTAAAGATGAAGAAGACAAAGAAGAATTGCAGGAGAACTCAGGATTCATGAAGGATATCGATGAAGAGATCCCAGTATCCAAAGCAAGCAAGGTGCCTCCACCTTGTGAGCAGCAATAAGGACTTAGGAAAATGAGAAGAAAGATGCCTAAGGAAGGCGAGCAAGATAAAATTTTCACCATTATTCAGGAAGAACAAGGAGAGCACCAAAGCCCAGTTACAAGAAGACCAGCTTGAATCCAATGCACCTATTACCAATGGATATTGAGAGGTGTGACCACTCACCAACAGGACCAGGAGCTGATATAGAGGTTGAAAGCAATAACAAGCAAGAAAAAGGTTCACCACCTCCCATTAAGAAACAGAAGAAACTAGAGAAAAAAATTCAGAAATTAAAGGAAGAACTCATGGAGGCTAATATGCTAGAAAAAGTTATCAAGAAAGAAAATGAAATGCTCCAAGCACAGAGTAAAGAGACTCAAAAGAAGAATGAAAAGTTAAGGGAGTGAATCAATGAACTAGAGGCTGAGCAAACAGATATTTGTAATTGGGCCACTAAGTGGTACAATCAGAAGAAGACCCTCAAAGAAAAATACAAAAGATTAAAGCAGGAGCTCCATGGTCAGAAAGATGCCCAGGTGAAAAAGAATGTGGACACATTGCTAAAGGCAGCAGAGGTACAGGCAGGGACAAAGTTCAAGGGAAGCACTTGGGGTTAGCATGAGGACATGCTAATTCATTAAGTCAGGGAGAGATGTTGGTACCATTCCATGACCTCCTTTTTCCTCCTAAAACATATCATTTACCTACCTCTTTCCATCATATATCTCTCATATCACTTGAAAATTGCTTAGTTAATAGTCCTATAGTTATTAAAATGCATTAAAATTGATTTAGGAGTTTTATGTTAACGAATTAGGGATTTTTGGTAAAAATAGCTGCAGGAAGTTCCAACATCCTGTAATTGGTTCATTATTTGACATGTGGCATGACAACTAGGCTAGAGCGAAGGGTAGGGATGAAAAACAGAATGTCCACGCATGGACGAATACCTATCCTATAGCAGAATCGACCCTCCTACATGCGCGGTCAACGAAGGTCAAAGTATAACATGTTGGCGACAAAGGAAGCAACAGCAAAGCATTCTAAATTGATTTAGTTTTGTTCCTTTTTGAAATCAGTTTAGGATAGAAACATTTTTAAAAATCACGACATGGTAAAAGCGGCAACAGCTACATCATGAATGTACATTCGTTTTCGAAATGTAAGGGTTGTAAAACCATATGTAAACACAGTTCTGAGTAGTCATTTGGTGATCATTGTTTCGTTTGAAAACAGAGTTTGAATTTAATATCAAAGACATAGTTACAGTCACGATCTTTTCCTTGTTGTGTTGATTTGATAATCGGTTGATCACAGTCCAGTATACCTCTGGAACACGGACGGGCCCTGCGTTAAATTGGTATACTATTATTTTCTTTTCATTTGCAACTTAGGGTATTAAATGATATGCGCAGTGATTAAAATTTGCTGTTGATTTCAATAGAATGCGTATGGTTTATGTTTATGATCGTGCTTGAACAGTTCATCACTGAGATCGTGAATCGTATCCTGTAAGGGATTCGATCCTTTGTTGTCTTCTAAAGCAATGTCATGAACTCTGTTATCATTTCAAGGTATGCTTATGATTTCTGTATGTTTTTATCTTGCATGAATATTAGTGAATGCTAAGTATTTGCTGAACAAGGGTTTTATGCATAATGTCTCTGTAAGGAGATTGAAATCTTGGTTTGTAGTGATACACAGTGTTTTAATTTGGTAAATGAATTGAATGACAGTGTTGTAATTAGGTAGATTAACTGAGTGACCTAAGTGTTTGGCTGATAGGTAACATACCTCAATCTTTTGTAAATAAGTCCTATGACCTACCATCATAACCACTCAGCTAATAATCCTTTATGTCTATATACTATAGATGCATGCCTCTAAGTCTACGCATCCTGGTCGATAATAAATATAGCCTAGTCTAGCACCCTAGACAGGACACTACAGGGGGGTTGTATTACATATAAATCATCAACATTCTTACAGCATGCTCATGGGTTTGAGAAGTGGAACTAATAATTTTTCCGAGCTTTTAGCTGCAAAACACCTCATTCAATTTGCATTGGGGAGAAATTGCAGAGATTTACAATTATTTTGGGATTCCAAAATCATATGTGACTGGCTGAATAGAACATCTAGAGGCACTACTTATTCATTGAATCATATACTGGACGAAACTCTGAGATTACTTTCATTATTTGATTCCTTTACATGTAATCACATTTTTAGGGAACAGAATGGGGATGCTAACAACTTATCCAAAGAAGCTACGATCGGGGAGCCAGGCATCTAGATGATCTGAGAGCTTCGTGATGGAATTCACTATCAATATTACCATCGGCCTTTTATGGACATACAAGCTTAATATTTGCTGATTTTTCCAGACATAAAAACATTTATTTTTTGTGTATATATTTATCATCAGATAGTCAAATAGTTTCTATTATTGTTGGTTTACAATCTTATATATTGCTACCTCCCTACGTGGATAAAGGCAACAAATTTTGATCTTCTGTTAGTTGTTGATAGTCATGTCCTGGATATGATCTAAATATGCACATATGCATCTACAAAATGTAATTTCCTTTTATTAATGAGATTACGATTTTTCCTTAAGGGAAAAAAAAAAAAATTTCAGTGCTTGCCCAAAATAAAACAAAAACTAGCATTAACAATTTAATCGTTAGCGCCCCGTCAAAAATATTCAAAACGAATGCCGGCAAATTAACTGGAAGTGTTGTTCTGAAAAACCTTACTTAAGCTTCTTTGTTGCCTCCACCAAAATGTCTACTTTTTTATCCTGAGCTAGTTTCTCATTCTTAGTTTTGTTGGCCTTGTAACACTTTTCTCCTCCTTTACATTGTTTATGGACCTTCCTTTCTTAGAACTTGGATCTTAGGGCCCCAATTGAGCTGACCTCAAAATTTTAAAGGTGATAACGTCTGGCTCCAATGGGGATTTTGTCACCTTGAGAGGAAGCAAAGGACCACGTAGACCAAGTGCCTATCCATTCGGCATTTCCCAATCTCTGAGACTAACAACCTTCAAACTGATTTGCAACTAAACCAAATTTAAACTACTACATACTTCTCAAAAATGTTTCAAACTAGAAACCAAACTGCAACTGCTACATACTGTTGAAAATTGTTGCAAACTAAGAATAGAAAACTGAAAATACACATGTTGAAAACTAAACTCAAAACTACTAAAAGAGAAGCTTGCCCAGACAAGCTTATTTCCTACCAATTCCTACTCTAATCTATTGGATGAATGCTCAATAAAGTGATATGGAAATTCTAGTGTAACCATGAAATGAGATGGCTACTTGCTGAAGTTATGCTCACCCCTTCCTTGAGTAGACAGAAAAAGGTAGAATGTGGCAACTCAAAATGAAAATTGAATCCAATTCATGTACTATTGAATAATACAAACTCCCTTGATGATAACGGGCTGGCCAGATAATATTCAAAAACATGAAGCATAACCATGCCTTTAAGATCAACAAAAATATAAGCACTCTCTTCATTTGTAGTTGTTGGTTGTTCTATGTCTTCCAACTCAAAATCATTATCAAAATGAAAGGGGGCCATCTGTTCATATTTCACATCATATATGGTAGGAAAATTTTTTGTATACTCTTAAACACATTCAAAAGGGACAACAATCTTATGTGTTTGGGAACAACTTGAAAATGATCCTTCGCATATTTCAGCAAAAATGTCATTTTGATCTTTAAAAAAATTAATATGTCAATTTAAGAGAAAGAATTATGAATAAATTTTACAGCATCCAAAATATCTAAAACACCTTGCTCTTCTTCAATATTTTCTTACAACTCAAGGTATTTGTCATCATGGATGGGCATTGTGTAACATTTCCATGGATACAATTTCAAAATTTTGGTTTTCACCAGCTTCTTGTAACCCTCCTCCCACATTTACCCAAATTCACAAGCTCACTAAGGTAAACATGAGACGAGTGTCTCTATGACATGACCCAACCTCCGAGTTCGACAAATTATAGATATCCCTCAGGAACACTAGATCACCCAAAAGTCAGTACACCGCCTCTAATGACCATATCCTGAGCTAGAATTGGTTTTTCACAAGCTTAACCCCCAACCACATGCACAACACAACATGCATGCAGTTATGGGCCTCCAACTGCACTCATAAGCCAGTATCCATGCAATTATGACCTAAATTTTTCAGTTCATTTCCAGTGCTTCCGAGATCTGAGCCACTTTTTTAGGCTAGCCTCCATACCACTTCCTAGAACTTCCTATAACTTTCCAAAATGAAAACAAACATACTAACAATGCTAATCAATCAAAACAAAAGCAATAACTTGACCTAAAAATGCCTAATCCATAACATACATTTCGTCAAACATATGGAAAACATTTAGGCTACATGTCATGAATGCATATTTGATCATAAACTAATAGTCTTCATCTGAGAATCACCAAGAAGGCTCTAAGCCCTCTCTAGCTAGCTTGAATGACACTTGTTATTCCATGCATTCATCAACCATTCAATAACTTATTAAAACATGTCAAGAACCATAGGTAGAGTACATCATATAACTAGTGTACCACCAACGTAGAAACCATGGCAAATCATCCATAACATCACCGTCATAATCAATACAAATGCTCATAGATCATAATAGGAAGATACCTCATATTAACATATGAAACTTCTAACCAAGTCAGGTTCTTCCACGTACCACCCGACCATAGATTAGGTTGAACCAAATCTCTCTTTCAACCAGTCACCCCCACGCCATATTCCAAGAATTAATGTGGGATCTTATGGATTTAACCAAAATAAAATGAACTAGAGATTCCAGAGTCCAAACCACCTCAACCCTCAACCACAATGATTCCATCTCTACGGTCCTGAAATCACTAACATCAACCAGATCGATCTCTACCCAAGTTGTCCAATGCTCCAGGAACAAGTAACTCAACCCACATCCTTCCAGGGCTCCAGAGCATTTCTTCCAACTGTGGCTCTAGGAACTAGTAACTCAACCCACCGAGGGCTCCAAAGCCTTTGTCCCAACCTACGGCTCCAGGAACTAGTAACTCAACCCAAGTTATTCCAGGGCTTACATAGTGTTTGTTCCAACCAACAACCATGGGGAACGTGAGCACCAATCAAAAAACAAGTGGAAAACCCACAACACCATGTCTATCCAGGAAATGGAAAGGAAAGGATGAAACCACTGTCAATCTAGGAAAATCTCCATGCCAATCACAACAAATAACTAAGGAATCATATGCATATACCATGCATCCAAAATTCAACAAGGAAATCACACATGCAACATGTTACCTGCAAAGCAGTCAAGTTGTAGATGTTGATCCAAATGTCTCCTTGTGCTTCATTGTTTTCCCTTTCCTTCCTTCTCCAAATCCAAGTGAATGCTAGAATGCTCCAAGAATGATATAATTGTGCAACAGTATGAGAGAATTAACTAGAGATCCACCACAAAATTGCCAGAAGGCTAGCAATTGTTTCTCTGAAATATTTTTATCATTGATGCCTCTATTTTCTTCATTTTCCTTCATTTTCCCTCTAATTTCCATTGCATGCAAACTTGTATCTCTTCACCTTCCTTTTCTCCTATTTTCATAATTAAATGTCAATTATTGCATCTTTTCCTTTGCCAATTTCCATAGCCATTAATTAATCACAAGTGATACCCACTATGATGTTTTTCACAAAGAACATTGACTGATAAACATAGCAAAGGAATCCCAGATTTTGCAATTCTAAAACTTTTGCCTTGGAAATTTTATAAATATCAAAATAACATATACACAATAGAGTCTTTTTGTGCCAAAAAATCAACCCTTCTCTCTACTTTTCCATATAATTTATACAAAAAATACATCATTTTAGAGATCCACAATTTCTGGAAATTTTAATTTCAAAATTTGAAAAAATATAAAAAAGAAATCAATATCCAAAAGGAATAGATCTGAAAACCTCCTCATCTATCTTTATTTTTCTTTTTGAAATTAGCAAGGAGATGGTAAGATATGTTCCCCAAGTCAAATTGATGAGGTGGCTCATCAACAGCTGTCTATGAGATGTTTTTGGTGAATTCCTAAAAAATAGGGTCAAAATATGCCTTTGTATCTCCCAAACCATGATAGTTATGTAAAAAATTAAAGAATTTTTTTTAAATGATTTCGTTCTCGACAAAAACCTCTTTTGGTTTTCCAATATTTGTTTCCATCTATTCAAAAACCATTCCCGAAGTTACTGTCTTTTATAGGAAAAAACAGACTTAAAAAACAAAGTTTTGTTAGATGAAAACAAAACATGCTTTGGCACCTTTTCACTTTGACTGTTGAGTTTGTGCCATATAGGATCTTTGCTACCACATCTGTCTGAATCAATTCGTGGAATTCCGTTGCTCAAGAAGGCTTCCTTTACTTGACAAAAACCTTTGCACTCATTTCCAATGAAAACTAGTATATAAATTCCTGTGAATGATCTCATTATTTTCAGTTTTGATGATGTTGGTTTGAAGTTATTTTCTAATTTTTTGAATACTTTCCTTATCACTGCCTCAAAATTACATATTTTTCATTTGCTAACAAATTAGTTGGGTATACATTATCGAGATAAAATTGCATAGCGCTATCAAATAATCTGTCAATGCTTGCCGAAAATAAAACAGAAACTAGCACTAATCTAATCTAATGGATAAATTCTGAATCAAGTGATATGGAAATTCTAGTGTAACCATGAAATGATATGGCTACTCACTGAAATAATGCTCACACCTTCCTTGAGTAGACAGAAAAGGGTAGAAAGTGGCAACTCAAAATGAAAATTGAATCCAATTCATGTACTAGTGAATAACACAAACTCCCTTGATGATTCCAACCAACTGGCCAGATAATATTCAAAAACATGAAGCATAACCTCACCTTGAAGATCAACAAAAAGACAAGCACTCTCTTCATTTATAGTTTTTGGTTGTTCTATGTCTTCCAACTCAAAATCATTTTCAAAATGAAAGGGGGCCATATGTTCATATTTCACATCATATATGGCCGAAAAAGTTTTTGTTTACTCTTAAACACATTCAAAAGGGACAACAATCTTATTTGTTTGGGAACAACCTGAAAATGTTCCTTCGCGTATTTCAGCAAAAATGTCATTTTGATCTTTTAAAAAAAATTAATATATCAATTTAAGAGATAAAGAATTATGAAGAAATATTGCAACATCCAAAAGATCTAAAACACCTTGCTCTTCTTCAATATTTTCTTACAACTCAAGGTAGTTATCATCATGGAAAAGATTATTGCTTAACATTTCTATGGATACAATTTCAAAATTTTGATTTTCACCAGTTTCTTAATGAGGAAAAAATTCAGAAGATGAATGATATGAATGACATCTTGAAATATTATCTTCATCCCAGTCTCAATCACATGAAAACTAACAAACATGTTGCAAATAATCATTAATATCATGGGACATAGCATGGATTTTATCATTGAGATGCGGATTTGCTTCATTTTCACCCAATGGAGAAATAACTATTTGTTGGGAATGATCCTGAGTATCATGGCAGCTAGTCTCTACTAGTTATTCTTGATAAGAAACTTTTCAATTAGGGATTATTCAATTTCATCATCCATAAGGTCTTCATCATCAACATTCATTCCCATGTGTTGAAAAAGAATTTCAAAATTTGCACAGAAATTTTCAACCAGCACTATAGAAGGGTATATATCTTTATAATTCATATAGAATGTTGAATAGAAATCTTGAAGGGAACATAGATTAGCAGATGGAAATCCTGCATACCAAGATTGTGAATTTTCTTCTAAGGTTGCCATAAACATCTTCATCAAATAGTCCTCATGAAATTCAACCCCCATCCTATTTAGGTGCATGTGAAATTTAACCAAATGAAGAGTGGCATCATCCCCATTATGATATCTAAATATTGGTAGATTTTTTTTCCAATCTATGAGAGGAATACGATTTGGAAATCTAGGAATATGAGTATTATTCGTAGGAACATGCCTTACAGATTTTGGATTCATCTCAATCCAATGTAGTTGCCAGTGATATTTTTCTTTTTTGGATCTTGTTGAGAGTACATTCGTCAGGTGAATGATGTGCATCATTTGCGTCTATCTTTTGTTCACCATCAGAGAGCAGATATCTTCGTTGTCGTTCTTCCGGGATGTTGTCTTAAAGCTTCGCGTCCCCAAAAATGGCGCCAAGAATGTTATCATTCAGAATTTCACAAAGCTATGATGGTGAAAACTTTGAGGTAGTCTCTAACCACATTGGGATTGAAAGCTATCCCTTCAATCTAGAGAGGGATCTCTATTAGAAAATTATATATTACATAGCAATGGAACACATAAAATATTGCAAAAACACAAACATAAAAAATGCATAAAACAAGAGAGACACAAATATACGTGTTTCACCTAATTTGGGCTACATCCACAAAGAAACAGTCAATCCTTCCTTTTATATTATCCAACAGAATGAAGAGATACAACCTACATCATATTCGATGTAATTTCCTCTTGTCTCTCACACAATCTCCTCTCTCTTTCTCGCTCAGAATACACATCCATAACCGAAACACAATTCCCTCATATATAGCAAGGGGTTGCCTTCCAAGGAAAAAAAACCCTAAATTAAACATAACTTCTACAATCAGATCATCTGCCTAATGAACGACTCAGATTGACTATGAAATTACAATATTTTACAGTGTAATTTTACATTTATTTTTAGCTTTAGGGGTGTTGCCCCTGAACCCCTGCCAAGGGGGGGATCCTAAAAATTGTTGTTGTCATCCCATTATGAATTGGGGTCCAATGCGGTGACACCTTTGAATAAAGAAGATAATCAGGCTCCACACCCAACAATCTCCCACTTGGAGACTGATTATAGAAACTCCATCACTGCTTCATTTGTTGGACAATGACTCTACTTTGGACCTGGTTGTTTCTCATCTTCATCATCATACTTGAAGACTAATTGAAACCGAGAAAAATCTCAGTTTCTCCTTGGTTACATCTTTTGTTAATATATCTGCAGGATTCTGGCCAGTGTGTTTCTTTTCCAACTTCAACTGTCCATCTTCCAACATTAACCGTATGAAATGGTGCTTGAGCTGTATATTTTTAGTCTTGGAATGAAATGTATATTTGTTTGCAAGATGAATTGCACTCTAGTTGTCACTGTATAACCTGCCCAACTCCTGCTTCTTACCCCATTCTTCTAGAAACCTTTGTAACCAAATCATTTCTTTACTAGCCTCTGTAGCAGCAACATACTTTGCTTCCGTTGTTGAGAGTGCAACAACACTTTACAATTTTTAAACCCAACTGATAATTGTTCCACCTACAATAAACACATACCCTGTGGTGCTCGTCCTATTATCTCTATCACCTACCATATTTGCATCAACATATCCCTGTAAACAAATGTTTGAACCTCCAAATCATAATGCTTGATTTGTGGTACCTCTTAAATACTTGAGAATCCATTTCACTGCCATCCAATGTTTTTTTCCTGGATTGTTCATGAACCTGCTTACAACTCCCACTGCATGTGCAATATCTAGCCTCATGCAGACCATTGCATACATTAAGCTTCCAACTGTCAACTCATATGGAACTTTAGACATATAATCCATCTCTTCCTGAGCCTTGGGACATGTTGTAACACGCATTTTTTTGCTTGTGGTATTCATTTTTCATTCAACAACTTGAAAATATTTCAAAAAAAGATAAAAGCAAGAAGAAGAAGTGATAATGACATAACAAAATCACTAAAGGAACAAGTATAAAAGAATCGGTCCCAGTATACCCATGCGATCAAGTTAAATCATAATATAAATGGCTATACAGTGCCATAATATATATACTATGTTGTAAAGTCCAAGAATAACAGCGAAGTGAGAATTCACAGAAGTCAAGCTCAGAGAGAGTTGACCAGTGGGAAAATGAAAGGCCAAAACCGTGAATAAAACCCCGGAACCACAAATACTAAAGAAATGGCGCAAAGTCAAAGTGAGGGGACAGATGAAGAATGAACGCACATGAACCATCAGATCTTGGAGATCAATGGATGAGGTCAAAGGAAATGAACGATCCAAACTAAATCATGTAAATTGGAATCAAGAAATGAACAGTGGAGATTAACCAGAAGCGTTGGTGGAAGAGAAATCCGAAGGAGCATCGCCGTCGTCGATGGTCGAAGATCTATGGTTATCGGGAGCAAACAAGTCTCGGAGTTAACCAAGATGAAGGGCAGATTTAAAACTATAAGTGGGATTACGGGCAGATGCAAAATGGTAAATGGTATTTAGAGGAAAGCGCTCGATTCCATTCAATGGTTGACACGTAGCAATCAGAGGAGAGAGAAAAATCACACATTTCGAGTGCGTAACTCTCGTGAAAGTAGTCCACCTAAAATTGATATCAGCCGTCAGATCCTAGGGTTTAAATCTATGGTGGAGAACGGACCTGATATATATGTGTGTTAGCAATGCGATTAAATCACAATCGCAAAATGCAGTGTCACTTATATGAAATCACTCGTGGTCGGACCCGAAAACATATGCATTATGTTTTAAACTCTTGGCGCGTCCGTTATATCACATATCGTCAATTTTTGTATTGATATATCATTTGAAAGGGTCGATTATGATTTGTGATATGAAGTCAACGGAGCATTGAATGGGAGGATCCAATGGATTTATGCAACCGATTTAATTCTTTTTGAGTTCCGTGGTAAACCAAAGATTAACATTAATTTCATTGTATAAAGGGAAAATCAGTGTTAAAACCAAATCCGGAGAAAAAGCAACTGGGCATGTTTTCTTTGTATGTTGGCCAATCAAAGCGCCCGATATATACATAAGCCCAGTTTTCGTACAAGTCAAAGTCTAATGCAGTTAATTACGGTTAAAGTGGATTAAGAATTATTAAAGCATCCACAGAGGAAATCAAGAGAAAATTAACAGAGTTGAAAAGCCAACAGTTATCCTCATCTTCTAGTTCAGTTATTTCTTGTTATTGTATGTTCTTTGAGGTGTCTTTTACCCTCTGTAAATTCTATAATAATTTTTACTTCAAATAGTTAGAGAAGCAGTTAAGTAGTTTGATAGCTTCAGAGATCAGTGACTATTCCCAATGTATAAAAGAGGAAAAACTACAAAGAAAAAGGGGTTGTTGGAATTTTGGAGAACCCCGGAGACTAGGCCACTATATTCCTGATATAACTGTTGATTTATGAAAGAATCAGAAGTTTCCATGAATTGTTGGGTATAATTTTGTAACTTCTCTGTCATGTGTCATCTTATGTTTTCTTCTTTCAAGTATAGTAATGAAGTTGCACGTCTTTATTTGCTTATGTAAATAAAGTTAAAATTCTTTAAAAGAGCGCTCCTTTACTTGAAGTTTTCACCTTCCTTTCTAAGTTATAGATAATAGTTTCTGTGTAAGGCAGCATATTATCTTTAACTTCTGCAAGGGTCACAGATAGTAGTTTTTGTGCTAAGCAGCATATTGTCTATGATTCAGTTCTCATTTTCATAATTCTTCTAAGTTACAGATAGTAGTTTCTATGAAAGACCAACATATTATCTTTAACTTTTCCAAGTGTCACAGATAATAGATTCTGTGTAAATCAACATATTGTCTCTGACTTATTCCTTCTTCATTTATCATTTATATTCAGCAAGTAAATGGCATTTTGAGATTTTCGGGTCACATGTGTATTAATATTTAAAAACCAAGTTTTCCAGGTCCTTCATTTGAGAACAAAACATATAATCAAGTGACAGTAATTATAATCATTAATATCTTAAGCACAATTTCTACACATCCAAGAAATTAGTTTCTTAAGGTACAACACTAATTGGTGTCATTGCCGGGGAGAGAAGACAAGAACACTTTTCCCTGGGTTTTTCAATATTTTCCTTTGGTTGTTCACCGAGGAGGAAATATTTGGTTGTTTTGAATCAAAGCAATAACGTTGGCTTCAAGGAGACCCCATACAAGATCAGACACTTCACAACAGAAGGTTCAAGCTCTTTCAGATTCTGAAAAGCTAGTTTCTAGGAGGGCTTGAAAGTCTAAGATCCCAATTACACCCATCCCTACATTTTCTACATCAGGTAGTAACTTATCCGAACATTCATCTGATAAAGAGTCATATTTTTCATCATCTTTATTTCAAGAACTTAACTGTCAAGAGCAATCTTTAGAGTCTGTTACTTTTCATTTACTTGCTATAATTATTCAACCTGAACCAATATCCACATTACCACCTCTGCACACTCCATTTAATTCTAAGTTAGGTTCTGCATTTGTTGGTAATCAAGGTTCAATAAACATGGCAGTACCTACATTCTTGATGAATAGGTATGCACCTCTTCAATTGCCACAACTGTTAAATCAAATGCCACAGGAATACCTCAAGATTCTTCCTCTTTTTACAGGGGAAGATGAACAAACTGCAGAGAATCATGTGTCAGTATTTTGCAATTTTGCAGAAAACAAAAATGTTGAACATGTAGATGTTGTTCTAAGACTTTTTGTTTAGTCCTTGGATGAAGAAGCAAGGAAATGGTTTAAAGGAATTCCCAATAATTATATTCCTTCTTGGGAAGAGATGGAACATTTATTCATTCAGAAATGGGGATAAGAAAAGACCATGGGTATTCATTAATAGAGTTTAATGCCATAAAGAAGAAGTTTGATGAAACTGCGGTCGAATTTGTCAGAAGATTTAACAAATTGTACAATAGTCTCCCAACGGAGATTAAGCCTCCTCCTGCTGGTGCAAAATAGCTTTTGTGGGGGATTTTGAATCAAATTTTGGATTCATATTAAGGGAAAGAAGATCTCCAACCCTTGATCACATCCAAATACATGCATTAGAGATAGAATCAAATCTGGTGGCTGTAGGAAAAGCACCAGAGACATAGCCTATCCAAGGCAAGGGAAAGGAAAATATTTAATCCTCTCAAAGTCAAGCATTGGAGGATATGTGTAATGTAATTAAAACTTTGTCAGAAAGGTTAAAAAAATTATAGTTAGAAATAAGAATTTTCAAAAGAAAACATAGTATAATAAGAACTTTAATCCCCAATACAGAAGACAACCTTTGCAAATCTTGCAGAAGGAAAGAAAAGATCAAAATCAGATTCAAGCATCATTATATATAGAAGCAGATCCTAGTGAAGAACAGGAGCAACCTGAAGGTCAAATTTCTACATTATATGCAGTAGATGAAGATGAACTTGGTATCGAAGAAGAAGAGTATGAATATTATGAAACATATGCCATTCGTGATGAAAATAAAATTGATAAATATTGGAAGCGATTCTCTGATTTTATGCAGGTTGAACTGCATAAGAAATATGACTTGAGATCAAGGAAAAGATCAAGAAATCAAGAAAATGAATGTGAGCAGCAAGTTTCAACTTCCTCACCAAAGGTGACTCCACAAGAATCTAAACCCACAAAACAAGTGAATAAAGGAAAGCAGCAGCAGAATGAAAATGGCAAGACACAGATACTTCAAGGTGAGCCTTCTCGAGATCAAGTTGAAAAAAGTCCTTTGGAGAAACTTGTTTCAATTCCTCAAGTAATTCTAGTCATGAAAAAAGGTGAAGAGGAGAACAAAAGGACTGCTAAGCAAGGTCACTTGTTTAGTCTTACTAAGGAGTTGGAAAAGGTAAGAATTCAAGTTCCTCTTACAGAATTGACAAGAATACCTATTTATCAAAAGGAGATTGCTGATTTTGTTAATTTGAAAGAAAATGAGATTATAAATGACACTGTAAATCTGCAGGAAGACAAACCTGTAGTGGTTTTTGGTCCACATGTTGAGGAAATAGACTCTTCAATACCGCCTTTTTATATTTCTTTATTGGTCCATGATTTCCTCTTACATAATTGTATGTTTTATTTGGGAGCTTCACACAACCTTATGCCTTTGTCAGTAATGAAGCAACTAAATCTACAAGTTACCAAACCCTATAGGAAATTGTATTATTTTGATTCAAACAAAGTCAAGTGTCTTGGGGTCATTAAGGATTTGGCAATGTCACTAGCTCAAATTCCAGCTAGAAGCTTGGTCATGGATGTAGTAGTAGCAGATATTCCTTCTAGATTTGGAATGCTTCTATCTAGGTCCTGTGGGGCTAAATTGGGTCGTTTTTTGAAGCTAGATTTTATGTATGATGTTATACCAAATTTTGGTGGTGAAGAGAGGAGATTGTATAGAGAAACTAGATTTGTAAAAACAATTACAAAAAATGGAGCAGGTAATTCACCTGTATATAGCCAGGAGAAGGATGACTTTGCTTGTTTCATGTTGCATGTAATGCAAAGCTAGCTGAAGATAATCAGAAGCAGCTTGCTTCAACCAATGTAATCACAGAGCTGCAAATTGAAGAAGTGTGGAAATGTTTCTTTGATGGAGCTTATTCCAAGGAAGGAACAGGTTTTGGTTTTCTTCTAATTGCACATGGAGGTAACATGTTCCCTTTTTCCTTTAAATTAGAGTTCGAGGAAACAAACTATGTGGCAAAATATGAGTCCTTGATTATTACTTTACAAATAGCTAAACAGATGGGAGTTAAGTCAATTTCTGCTTTTGGAGATTCAGAGCTGATTATTAAGCAAATAAAAGATCACTCTCAAACAAAGCACCCTAGGCTTAGGGCATACAGAAATGAGGAATGGGATTTGATTGAGAACTTTTTTGAAGCTTTTAACATTCAATTCATTCCAAGAGATGAGAATAGATTAGCAGATTCATTGGCTGTGGCTGCTAATACTTTCAAGCCTCCTATTAATCTAAGACTAAGATATGAGATAGAGATGAGACACAGACCCTTTGTTCCTGATAATGTTAAGAATTGGCAAGTTTTTGAGGATGATCAATAGATTAAGGAGTTTTTGACTGTGGTTGAAGAGTTTCAAGGCGCAGAAATTGATCAGGATGACAAAGAAACAGCAGAAGTTGCAGAAGTCAATGGTTTAAAAGATTCAATATCTAATCAGAAAACCTTTCAATTGAAAGATAATATTATGCCAAAGGGACTTGTTCCCCTTGAAATATTTTTTAATCCAAATGATGTGGCTATTGACTCAGGGAAAATTTCACAGGAGGAACACATTCAGGATCAAAACCTTGGAACTCAGGAGAATCCCAGGTTAGTGAAATTATTTCAGTGGAGTTCCACCTAATTTTCAAGAAAGATATATTAAACTTTTTAAGAATTATGTTTATGTCTTTGCATGGTCTTATGAAGATCTCAAAACCTATGATGTAAATATTATTCAGCACAAGATTCCCTTGAAGGAGGGAATTAAACCCTACAAACAGAAACTTAGACAAATAAATCCTCTACTTCTACCATCAATTGAAAAGGAGGTCAAGAAGTTGCTTGATGCCAAAATAATAGTTCCACTCAGGTATTCTGATTGGGTGGCTAATTTAGTGCATGTGAGAAAGAAAAATGGAGAAATAAGGTTATTTGTGGATTTCAAAACTCTCAACAGGGCTTCTTTGAAAGATAACTATCCATTGCCTAAAATGGATCATGTGCTGCAAAAGGTAACGGGATCTTTTAGAATTTCAATGCTAGATGGATTTTCTAGTTATAACCAGGTGGTTGTAGATAAGGAGGATCAGAAAAAAAATAGCGTTCATAACTCCATGGGGAACCTTTATGTATGCCAGAATGCCTTTCGGATTGATGAACACAGGTGCTACATTTCAAAGGGCTATGGACATTTATTTTGTTGGAGATAAGTTTGTAGTAATATATTTGGATGATATCACTGTTTTCTCAAAGTCTAATGAAGAACATTTGGACCATTTGAAAAAGACTTTTGATAAATGTAGAAGATTTGGACTTTCCTTAAATCCCAAGAAATCTATTTTTGCTTTGGAAGAAGGAAAAATATTGGGGCACATTGTTTCTAGAGATGGAGTGAAGATAGATCCAGGTAGAGTACGAGCTATGCAAAAAATACCATTGCCTAAGAGTAAAAAGGGTAATCAAAAGTTTCCGGGAAATATAAACTTCCTGAGAAGATTTGTATCCAACTATGCATAAATTGTAAAAGAAATTACTAATATGCTAAAGAAGGAGAATGAAGTGAATTGGACCAAAGAAGCTAGAGAATCATTTTCCAGGATTAAAGAGGCATTACAAGCAGCTCCAGTCTTAACCAGCCCTGGTTACCAAAATCCTTTCCAATTTTTTTCATTCACATCATCAAGTTCAATAGTTGTTGTCTTACTGCAGAAGAATGATGAAGAGAAAGAGCAGCCAGTTGCATTCTTCAATAAGATTCTTAGGGATTCTAAGCTGAAATAAAATGTTCTTGAGAAATAGGTGTATGCTTTGGTGAAAGCCCTGAAAGATTTTAGAACTTATGTGTTGCAGTCACAAATCATAGATTATGTGCCAAATGATGCAGTGAAAGATGTATTACTACAGGGAGATGTAGAAGGTCGAAGAGGAAAATGGATAGCCAAGATCCAAGAATATGATTTGGACATAAAACCTACAAAGTTGGTGAAAGGACAATGATTGGAAAAAATGTTGACAGAATCAAACTTTCAAGCATTGGGAATCAACTTGCTGGACCTGTGGATGAAAAAGAAACTGAAGATAGTGAAGGAAAGCAAGATCCAAGTATGAAGATCAAGTATATATTTTTGTGTTCAGAATGGTATAAGCATATAATTCATTATTTGTGCTTTCTTTCATGTCCCCAATCCTTAGATATAACAAAGTATAGGGCACTAAAGATCAAGGCACAGCCATATGTGATTGTGGAAGGTAGATTGTACTAGAAGGATCCTACTGGAATTTTATTGCTATGTTTAATAGAGGATGAATTTACATAAACAATCAAAGATTATCATGAGGGGTTATGTGGAGGACATTACAGTTGGAAAGTAACTGCACATAAGATCCTTCAGGCAGGATTTTATTGGCCTACTTTATTTGTCGATACATATAAGTTTTTTAGAAGTTGTCAGAAGTGTCAGCTTTTTACCGAGAAAAAGAGATTATCCCCTTTACCTTTGATTTCAGTTTTCATAGAGGAGCCATTTAGAAAATGGGGATTGGACTTTGTTGGAGAAATCAATCCACCTTCAAGTAGACAACACAAGTGGGTTCTCACAACAACTGATTATTTCACCAAATGGGTAGAGGCTATACCTACTAAGAAAGAAAATGATCAGATAGTAATGAAGTTCTTGGAGGAGAATATTTTCAACAGGTTTGGATGCCCCATCAAAATTATAACAGACAATGCTCAAATATTCAATTCAAGTAATTTTATTGCTTTTTGTCACAACTATAGTGTTACTTTGTCTCATTCAATGGCTTACCATCCGCAAGGAAATGGATTAGCTGAATCTACTAACAAAACTTTGATGAAGATCCTTAAGAAAACCATTGCAGAAAATCAAAGAGATTGGCATTCTAAGTTAAAGTTTGCTCTGTGGGCTGCTAGAGTAACTACAAGAAGATCTACAGGGAAATCGCCTTTTGAATTAGTATATGGAACTCGGGATTTGTTTCCAAGTCAACTTGTGAAGCCGGTGATCGCAATGATTTAGGAGGCGAAAGAAGAACCAAATGCTTTGATAAGAAGAATGATGGAGCTAAGAAAGAACAAGGACAAGGTATGAGACAACTTGATTATGTATCAATCCAAGATGAAAAATATTTTTGACAGAAAAGCCAAGGAAATTGATTTTAAAGTTGCATATTTAGTATTGAGATGGGATACCATAAGAGAAGATGAGGGTAAACATGGGAAGTTTGATCCTCTCTGGTATGGTCCTTTTAGAATTTTTGAAGTAAGATCCAATAATACCTTCATTCTTCAGAATATTGATGGTGAAACTCTACAGCTACCTATCAATGGGCAATACTTAAAGCATTACTTTCAGTTCTAAAGAATAAGCGTCATTTCATTGTAAATACCGAAGTGAAATCAGTGTACAAATGCCATAGAAATTAAATTTTTGTGAAGCAATATATGACTCCATGCCCAAAGTGAAGACACTAATCTATGGTTCTTAGTGCTTCTGTGGAAAAAGCACTATCCCCGGGTGGAGCCAGATGTTGTAACATGCATTTTTGTTGCTTGTAGTATTCATTTTTCATTCAAGAATTTGAAAATATTTCAAAAAAAAGATAAAAGCAAGAGGAAGAAGTGATAATGACATAGCGAAATCGCTAAAGGAACAAGTATAAAATAATTGGTCCTAGTATACCCATGCAATCAAGTTAAATCATAATATAAATGGTTATACGGAGCCATAATCGAAATATATATACTCTGTTGTAAAGCCCAAGAATAACAGTGAAGTGAGAATTCGCAAAAGTCAAGCTCAGAGAGAGTTGACCAGCAAGAAAATGAAAGGCCAAAACCCTGAAGAAAACCCTGGAACAACAAAATACTAAAGAAATGGCACAAAGTCAAAGTGAGGGGACAGATGAAGAATGAACGCACAAGAACCGTTGGATCTTGGAGATCAATGGATGAGGTCGAAGGAAATGAACGATCCAAACTAAATCATGTAAATTGGAGTCAAGGAGTGAATGATGGAGATTAACCAGAAGCATTGGTGGAAGAGAAATCTAAAGGAGCATCGCCGCCATCGGTGGTCGAAGATCTACAGTCATCAGGTGCCAACAAGTCTAGGCATTAACCAAGACAAAGGGCAGATTTAAAGCTATAAGTGGGATTTTGGGCAGATGCAAAATGGTAAATGGTATTTAGAAGAAAGCGCCTGATTCCATTCAAAGGTTGACACATAGCAACTAGAGGAGAGAGAAAAACCACTCATTTCGAGCGGGTAACTCTCGTGCAAGTAGTCCACCTGAAATTGATATCAGTGGTCGGATCTTGGGGTTGAAATCTATGGTGGAGAATGGACCCAATATATATGTGTGTTAGCGATGTGATTAAATCGTAATCGAAAAATGCAATGGCACTTATATGAAATCACCCCTGGCCAACCCAAAAATATACGCATTATGTTTTAAACTCTCGTCTCGTCCGTTATATTGCATATCGTTAAGTTTTGTATTGATATATCATTTGAAAGGGCCGATTGCGATTTGTGATATGAAGTCAATGGAGCATTGAACGGGCGGATCTGATGGATTTATGCAGCCGATTTAATTCTTTTTGAGTTCCGTGGTAAACCAAAGATTAGCATTTATTTTTTTGTATAAAGGGAAAATCAGTGTTAAAACCAAATCCGAAGAAAAGGCAATTGGGCATGTTTACTTTGTATTTTGGCCAATCAAAACGCCCGATATATACATAATCCCAATGTTCGCACAAGTCAAAGTCTAACGTAGTTAACTACGGTTAAAGTGGATTAAGAATTATTAAAGCATCCACAGAGGAACTCAAGAGCCAATTAATAGAGCCGAAAAGCCAGCAGTTATCCTCATCTTCTAGTTCAGTTATTTCTTGTTATTGTATGTTCTTTGAGGTGTCTTTTACCCTCTGTAAAATTCTGTAATAAATTTTACTTCAGATAGTTAGAGAAGTAGTTAAGTAGTTTGATAGTTTCAGAGACCAATAACTATTCCCAATGTATAAAAGAGGAAAAACTACAAAGAAAAAGGGGTTGTTGGAATTTTGGAGACTAGGCCACTGTATTCCTAATATAACTGTTGATTTATGAAAGAATTAGAAGTTTCCATGAATTGTTGGGTATAATTTTGTAACTTCTTTTTCATGTGTCATCCTATGTTTTTTCTTTCAAGTATAGTAATGAAGTTGCAGGTCTTTAATTTCTTGTGTAGATAAAGTTAAAATTCCTTAAAAGAGAGCTCCTATGCTTGAAGTTTTCACCTTCCTTTCTAAGTTATAGATAATAGTTTCTATGTAAGGCAGCATATTATCTTTAACTTCTCCAAGGGTCACAAATAGTAGTTTCTGTGCTAAGCAGCATATTGTTTATGATTCAGTTCTCATTTTCATAATTCTTCTAAGTTACAGATAGTAGTTTCTGTGAAAGACCAGCATATTATCTTTAACTTTTCCAAGTGTCACAGATAATAGATTCTGTGTAAAGCAGCATACTGTCTCTAACTTCTTCCTTCTTCATTTATCATTTATATTCAGCAAGTAAATGGAATTCTGAGATTTTCAGGTCACATGTGTATTAAGCATATTGTTTATGATTCAGTTCTCATTTTCATAATTCTTCTAAGTTACAGATAGTAGTTTCTGTGAAAGACCAGCATATTATCTTTAACTTTTCCAAGTGTCACAGATAATAGATTCTGTGTAAAGCAGCATACTGTCTCTAACTTCTTCCTTCTTCATTTATCATTTATATTCAGCAAGTAAATGGAATTCTGAGATTTTCAGGTCACATGTGTATTAATAGTTAAAAACCAAGCTTTCCAGGTCCTTCATTTGACAACACAACATATAGCCAAGTGACAGTAATTACAATCATTAATTTCTTAAGCACAATTTCTACAAAGCTAAGAAATTGGTTTCTTAAGGTACAACAGGACACATCTCCCTACTTAGTTTAAAATGGCTATTCAAACGTGTACTAACTAGTTTTTCATTCAACAAATTAAATATTTTCAACACATTTTGTATGTACTTACTTTGATACAATGTTAATTTGAAATTTTTCTTGTCTCTAGTTATTCGAATATCAAGGATTTGTTTTGCAACACCCAAATCCTTCATTGAAAATGAATTTGCCAATTTTATTTTGAGCACATTTATTTCCTGCATGTTAGATCCTGCAACAAGCATGTCATGTACATACAATAACAATATAATATAGCTGCCATCATTTTTCCTTTTGAGATAAACACAATTATCAGAGTGACATATAGTATAATCTTGTTAAGACATAAACCTGTCAAATTTTAGATACCACTACCTTGGAGCCTATTTTAAACCATACAAGCTCTTCTTCAACCTGGACACTAGCTTCTCCTTCCCTTTGACCTCATATCCTTGTGGTTGTTGCATATAGATCTCTTCCTCTAGATCCCCATGGAGAAAGGTCATCTTTAAATCTAAGTGATCAAGATGCTAATATTCTACTTCTACTAGATAAAATAGTTCTAATTGAAGTCATTTTAACAATAGGAGAAAATATCTCATCAAAGTCTATACCTTTTTTTGTTCAAACCCCTTCACCACGAGTCTAGATTTATACCTTTTTCTACCTCCATATTCTTCCTTCAACCTATAAACCCATTTATTCTGCAATGTTGTTTTACCTCCAAGCAACCTGACTAAGTCCCAAGTCTGGTTATGTACCAAGGAGGCCATCTCTTCTTTCATGGCTAGCTCCCACTTCTTCCTGGTTTCTGCCTACACTTCTTCTTCATAACATTTTGGTTCACCAGAATCAGTCAACAATACATAATTTAATGAAGGAGAGTATCGTTCATGGGGTCTATTTATCCTAGTAGATATTCTAAGAACACTTTTCAAGTGTTTAAGGTGCCTGTTATTGTTGTGGTTGTTGTTGTTGTTGTTGTTTTGGTTGTTGATCATTATGATTTTCAGGCACCTTTACTTTTATGTGATCTCATCAAGTACTATGTATTCTCTATTTTCTTTTTCCTATTTATTTTCCTGCATTGGATCCTTATACAAAACCTTTTCATTGAATATGACATCTTTGCTCCTAAATATTTTTTGATTTACATAATCATACAAGCGATAACCAAAATTATTAACACCATATCCAATAAAGGTACATTTCTTAGATTTTGTCTCAAGCTTTGTTCTATTTTCTTTATTAATGTAGACAAAGGCTTCACAACCAAAAGTCTTTAAAAATGAGTAGTTTACCTTTTTACCTGTCCATGCCTCCTCTAGAATATCTTCATCCAAGGAACTTGAAATCCCTCTATTTATTAGGTAAACAGCAGTATCTACAGCATCTTCCCAAAATTGTAAAGGCAATCATGCATGCAATCTCATGCACCTTGCATGCTCCATGATTGTCCTATTCATCCTTTCTGACACACCATTTTCTTGTGGTGTTCCTGGAACTGTCTTCTCTCTGCGAATTACATGCTTTGAACAGTACTTATCAAACTCTTTGTTGTAATATTCACCTCCATTGTCTAATTTGAGATACTTTCACCCTTTTTCTGTCTCATTCTCAACCAAAGATTTCCATTTCTTGAAAGTATCAAATATATCAGATTTATTTCAAAAACATTAAATCCAGGTTTTTCTAGTTGCATCATCAATAAAAGTAACCTAATAACGAGAGTTGTTGAGAGATGATACCTGAATAGGTCCCCATACATCTGTATGCACAAGCTCTAATTTTTAGCTCTTCTTTTCTTTCCCAACTCCAAGGAATCTAACTCTCTTCTGTTTTCCATAAACACAATTCTCACAGAATTCCGAATCAACATGCTTTAAACCTGGCAACAAATTTCTTGAGTGAAGAACCTGCATCCCCTTCTCACTCATGTACCGACCCTATGATGCCACAATGTTGTATCTTCTCTTGTAGAGGTTAAAGCATTAAAAGAATTAGAAATACCATTGCACAAATACAATGTACCAACCTTTTCTCCTTTTGCTATTACCAAGGCTCCTTTAGTGACCTTCCACATTTTATCTATAAAATTAGTTACACAACCTTCACCTCCCAACTACCTTGTTGAAATTATATTTTTTTCAGATCTAGAACATGCCTTACCTACTTCAATAGCCATTGGTTTCCATTCTACTATTTTATGAAAACTTTACCCATTCCAATGATTTTACAACGTTTATCATCACCCAAATGAACCTATCCAAAATCTCCTTGAATATAATCATGAAAATGTTTCCTACCAGGTGTGGCATGGAATGATTCCCCTGAATCTACCACCCAGACATCAATAGTATTTTCTAATGAAAGAATCAAAGCATCTTGCAACACATCACATCCCCAATCTAGACTTAGATCTACCTTTCCTTGACTTGCTACGATATCCTGGGCTCTTTCCTCTTTCCATTTTTCTTCCCCTAGTATCTGCAGTCAAAGCATTACCTGATGTCTCACCATAGATTTTCCATCGCATTTCCTCACTAAGGATTGCACTGACAACATCATCAAACTTTAAAGTACTAGATCCATAGACAGAGTTACTAATGGACATAACTAAACCATTCCAAATTTTTGGCAATGGGCACAAAAATAACATAGCCCTAACTTCATCATCAAAATTTACCCCTACATAACTTAATTTACTGGTAACTTTATTAAATTCGTTTAAATGATCAGCAACAGATCCACCTTCTAACATCTTCATATTAAATAAATGTTTCATAAGAAATACCTTATTTGAGGCTGAGGGTTTTTCATATAATTTGGCCAATGCCAACATTAAACCATTTGTTATCATTTTCTTTGAAATATTAAAGGTTATCAACACTGCTAGGCACAGTCGTATTGTTCCAAGTGCCTTTCTGTCGATAATATCTCATTATGTGTCTATCATACTCGTTGGCTTCTTTGTCTTTCCACTCAATGGTAGGTACAGATCTTTTTGATACAGATAATCTTCCATCTGCATCTTCCACAGCTGGTAGTTTTGGTCATTAAATTTTTCGAACCTAAACCTACCATCTTCTGCCATTTCTCCTACTTGAACCAGGAACCCTTCTCTCATGCGAGTTTATCAGCCAAATATACCTTCGGCTCTGATACCAATTGTTAGAAAATTATATATTACAGAGTAATGGAACACATAAAATGTTGCAAAAACACAAACATAGAAAATGCATAAAATGAGAGAGACACAAATATACGTGGTTCACCCAATTTGGGCTACGTCCAGGGAGAAACAACTAGTCCTTCCTTTTATATTATCCAGTAGAATGAAGAGATACAACCTACAGTAGATTCGTTGTAATTTCCTCTTGGCTCTCACACAATATCCTCTCCCTTTCTCGCTCAGAATACACATATCCATAGCCACAACGCAATTCCCTCATACATAGCAAGGGGTTGCCTTCTAGGGGAAAAAAAACCCTAAATTAAACATAACTTCTACCATCAGATCATCCGCCTAATGAACAGCTTAGATTGACTATGAAATTATAATATTTTACAAGGCAATTTTACATCTATTTTTAACTTCAAGAGCACTGCCCCCGAACCCCCACCGGGGGGGGCTCATAAAAGTCACCACTCCCTGGACCCCCTTGGAAGCGTTGTCATCCCATTACGAATTCGGGTCCAACGTGGCGATACCTCTGAATAAATAATATAATCAGGCTCCACACCCAACAATCTCTCATCAACTCTGTTAAGGTCACTATAGTAGCAGGTCACTCATACGCTCAGTGGCCAGATTTAACTTATAAAAATCATGGGCTTGGTTGGAAAAATGGTAACTTTAACCATTGGGCATGGATTCATGGATTGATCTTATTAAACTTCCAAGAACTAAGGGCAATACAGACAGTGATTAAAACCATATACAATGTTTATTTAGACTTCAAGATATTCAATTGGTAAGAAGAATGAAGAAACAACCCATTACACAAAGAAAAAAATTGAAATTTGTGTAACTTTAAAGGATAAGATTGAACATTTGAAATAGAAAATAATGGAGCATCAAATATGAATTCCATTGTTTTAAAAACTACATTTCAAACACGAAGATATAATAATCATGATATTTACTAAGAAAGAACACATCACAAAGAACATTGGCTGATAAACAGAGCAAAGGAATCTCAAATATGCGAGTGTAAAACATTTGCCTTGGAAATTTTATAAATATCAAAATAACATATACACAATATATTCTTTTTTTGCAAAAAAAACCAACCCTTTTCTCTACTTTTCCATACAATTTATACAAAAATTACATTAGTTTTGAGATCCACAATTTCTGGAAAGTTTAATTACAAAAATTGTCAAAGTATCAAAAAGAAATAAAGATCCAAAAGAAATGGATCTGAAAACCTCCTCATTTATCTTTAGTTTTTTGTTTTAAATTATCAAGGAGATGGTAATATCTAATCCCCAAGTCGAATTGATGAGGTGTTTCATCAACAAATGTTTATGAGCTTTTTATGGTGAATTCTTGGAAAATAGGGTCCAAATATGCCTTCATATCTCCCAAATCATGACATCTATGTAAAACATTAAAGAGTTTTTTGTAAATGAGTTTTTTCTTGACAAAAACATCTTTTATTTTTCAAAAATTCATTCCCATATGTTTGTAAACCGTGCCCGCAATTACTATCTTTTATAGGAAAAAATAATTTTAGAAAGCAGAGTTTTGTCAAGTGAAAACAAAACATGCTTTGGCACATTTTCCCTTTGACTGTTGAATTTGTTTCATACCGGATCTTTGCTACGACATTTTTCTAAATTGATGCTTATCATTTCATTGCTCAGGAAAGCATCCTTTACTTGAAAAAAACCTTTGCACCCCTTTCCAATGAAAACCAGTATATAAATTCCTAGGAATGATCTCACTATTTATAGTTTTGATCATGTTGGTTTTGAAGTTCTTTTTTAATTTTCTAAATATTTGCCTTATCGCTGCCTCAAAATTGAACATTTTTCATTCGCTGACAAATTAACTTGGTATACATTATCAAGATAAAACATGATGAGCACTACCAAATAATTTGTCAACGCTTACCCAAAATAAAATAGAAACTAGCGCTGACAAATTATCTATCACTGCCCTGTCAAAAATATTCTAAATGAATGTTGACGGATTAACTGGAAATGCTATTTATGAAAACCTTGCTTAAGCTTCTTTGTTACCTCCACCAAAAGTTCTACATTGCTAACTCAGCTAGTTTTTTCTTCTTAGTTTTGTTGGCCTTGGGGCCATGTTCTCCTCCTTTACCTTGTTTTTGGACCTTCCTTTTCTTATAACTTGGATCTTAGGGCCCCGATTGAGCTGACCTCAAAATTTTAAATGTGATAACAGGTGGGAAAATGATCTCTATACCACCATAGATTCAACTTTTCTTGAAATAATCTGAAGATATTGTTGCAAATGACTTGCCAACAGGTTTACCTCCCATAAGAAGTATATCACATCAGATTGAATTGATATTAAATTCAAGTCTACCTAACAAAACTCCTTATTAAATGACCTCAGTAGAAAGTCAAGTGAATAGGAAACTACAAGAGTTGCTTAAGAAAGGAATAATCAAAGAGAGTTTAAGTCCTTGTGATGTACCAACAATGTTGTTATCGAAGAAGGGAGGTGAATGGTGAATGTGTACATAGTCATGGGTTATCAATAAGATCATTATCAAGCATAAATTTCCCTTACCAAGGATGGATGACTTCGTGAATTGTTTGAGTGGATACAAGTACTTTCCAATGATCAATTTTAAGAGTAGGGATCATCATATTTAGACAAGGGAAGGTAACGAAAGTAAGATAGTATTTGAGACAAAATATGGATTGTTTGAATGGCTAATCATTTTGTTTGGTTTAACCAATACTTTTAGCACATTCACGAGACTTATGAATGAAGTCTTGAAACCATTTTTAGGAAATCTTGTTTTTGTATACCTAGATGACATTCTGAACTTTAGCAAGACCAAGGAAGAACACGTAGAGCATGTGATAAAAGTTAAAACAGTTGAGGGAAGAGAAATTGGTGATAAATTTGAAAAAATGTACATTTTTTAAGGAGGAGTTAGTGTACTTTGGATCTGTAATTTCCAAGGATGGATTGAAGATGGATCTTGAAAAGGTAAAGGCCATTTTATATTGGCCTTAATTGTATCTTTGATGTGAGAAACTTTCATGGCTTAGCAAGCTTCTATAGGAAATTTATCCCAAATTTCAAAAAGATTGTGTACCACTTATGAAATATATGAAAAAAATCATTTTCAAATGCACAACAACCATGACTCTTATTTTAAAACTTGAAGAATAAGGTAACTAAATGGCCAACTTTGGAACTTCTATATTTTAATAAGGTGTTTCAAGTGGATTTAAATGCAAGTGGTTCAAGTATTAGAACAATTTTGAATCAAGAAGGAAAATCGATTATATTATTTAGCAATAAGTTGAGTGATGCTAAGAAGAAGTATTATCTTTGTGATCAAGAGTCATTTGTTGTTGTCTGAGCTTTGAAGAAATGTTGAAACTACTTGATAAGGAAGTATTTTTTCTTATTTCTTGATCATAATATGTTGCAATACATCAATAGTTAAGGTAATCTAGATGGTTCATATTACAAATGAATAGAATTTTTGCAAAGTTACATGTTTTTTTAAGCATAGTTATGGAAAATCAAATAAGGTTGCAGATGGATTAAGTTGGAGGGTAATGTTCTTGAAGGCTTTTTCATTCTAAGTTGTGAGCATGGAATGTGTGAAGGAGTTGTATGAAGAGGACGCATATTCTACGAAAGGTTGGAAAGCATGCAAGGCACCTTGGAGTATTAATAGAAATCCATCTTTAGGTTTCTACATCCAAGAAGGATTTTTTTTAAGCATCAAAATGTGTTCATTCCATGGAGCTCATTGTGAGTGAATCTTATTAATGAGCTACATAATGGAGGTTTGGGTGCACATTTTGGTGTTCAAAAAACCACAACGTTAGTGAAGGAAATATATTTTTGGCCCAACATCAACAATTATTGTAACCTTCCTCCCACATTTACCCAAATTCACAAGCTTTCTAGGGTAAACATGAGATGAGTGTCTCTACGACATGACCCGAACTCCAAGTTCTTGTTATAGAAGTGGGGCTGACACATCGACAACTTATAGATATCTCTCAGGAACACAAGATCACCCAAAAGTCAATCCACCACCTCTAATGACCATATCCTGAGCTGGAACTAGTTTTTCACAAGCTTAACCCCCAACCACATGCATAGCACAACATGCATGCAGTTATGGGCCTCCAACTGCACTCATAAGCTAGTTCCATGTGGTTATGACATAAGTTTTTCAGTTCATTTCTATTGGTTCCAAGATTTGAGCCACCTTTTTAGGCTAGCCTCCATACCACTACCCAGAACTGCTTGTAACTTTCCAGAATGAAAACAAACATACTAGCAATGCTAATCAATCAAAACAAAAGCAATAACTTGACCCAAAAATGCCTAATCCATAACATACATTTCATCAAACATATGGCCAACATTTAGGATACATGTCATGAATTCATATTTGATCATAAACTAATAGTCTTCATCTGAGAATCACCAAGAAGGCTCTAAACCCAGTAGGGTATCTCGTCCCAAGATACCTTGGACGAAGATCTCCCAATCCTCTGAGACATTGTTCAGTGCCAATCGTACAAGCTCCTCCCCAACCGTTGCAAACTAATCTTGGGTTTCCTAAATTATGGTCAGAAAAGCATCAATGCCTTCACCCTTATACATCTTGATGTTTCTCAGCTTCTCCTTTAGGAACACCTTCCGCTGCTTTAAATATTCTGATATAGCTATGAGAGAGCATCCCACATCTCCTTGGCAATGTTCTTGCCAAATATATGTGAAATTATATGATCTTGAACTCCATCCAGGATCATCTGCTTTACCTTGACCATTTCTTTCCTGTACACTTTCATTTGATCTACATCGGTCAGTACTACCACCATGCTCTCTTCATAGGTCTCCATGCCATGTTCATCTAAAAGGAAGGACATCCTGACCTTCCAGATGACATAGTTGGAGGCTCCCTCCAATATTTCTTGATCTCTAAGCCCAGTTGTGCTCATCTCTAAAATTGGAACAAAAATCTCCCTCTTTCTCTTGCTTGGTTGCTAATTATGTTATTTGCACTCCCTTCTGGAGTGACAAAAATTGCTTGCAACTATTTTCGACAACAACTAGAACTTTGGATTTCTAAACTAGAAACCCTCTAGGCGAAATTCCCTTTGTGTGTGTACTTCCTCTTCCACCCAGCGTTGATTCTACTCTAGTCACTGCTACAAAACCCTTTTGTGCCTAAACAAGGGATTTTCTCAGTAAAAATATGAGTTATTGGTGCTCTCTGCCATCTGGAATCACTCACTCTAGCAAGCCAATTTTTTTTGCAATCCTACACTGAAAAATTGAACTGCCTAGTAATTTGCACTGTCTGGCTAGGCATTGCGTGACCCCAGAAAATCTGTCCAACTCCTCCCTTTGAATAAAAAATTTTCTTCTTCTACTTCTGAGCTTCCCTGTCTGATCAAGTTTTCTCTGATACCATGTGAAAAATCCACTACTAAAATTTTATTGTAGCAAATGGAATTAGTTCTTCAAACTATAAAATAATTTAGTAGTTTATTGTTAAGGCAATAATGAATTAATCAAACTGCAATATTCACAAATAAAAAATATTGTGGAACATAAACTAGAAACTGAGAAAATACTGACACACACACATAAATATAACACCATTATTTTTGGACTAAAGTCCTTGAAAAACCCTAATGTGGGAAAATCGATGCAATAGTTCATGGATTTTATTATTAAGCAGCAGTGAGAAAATTTTGAGTACAATCAATGTCACCAAACTAGCGAATCTACCCAAGAGAAATACTAACAAAAATTTACTGAGGGATTTTACCCTCTCTTAGAGTGATCTCGGCACTGTCTAACCTCTACGTCCAAGTGGTCTATGTAGGCTCTGCATCAACCCAATGCTACCTGTTAAAAGAATTTCCTGAAATAGTTCCCAATCTAGTCGTCCTACCTGTAGTTGACTTGAAAAATGCTTCTTCATCCCTCTGGAAAATCTTCTTGGCCTTTGGAACTAAAAACTTCCTCCCTTTCAGCCAAATCGAACTGCTCACTTGAGACTCAGCGTTGCCTCCTAAAGAAAATTTTTGATCTCCTCTTTCTGACTCTCTAGAACTGTAAGACTTCCTCCGGCCTCACTGTATTTTCCCCTCTATCTTTGCGTCCCCTCTCGGGCTCAAACTCTTCTAGTAGAATTTTGTTGCTCTCTGGAAAATCGAACTGCCTAAGGAAATCGATCTCAAGTGTATTCCTCTATCTACCTATTGACTTCTTCTCGTAATCTCACTATGGGACTCCAATGGCTAAGATTAAAACTTAATCAATGGCTATAATTATTTCCTAATCGATTAGTGTGAGTTTCTACAGAAATTTCACCTTCCTTAATTAATTACTATTAATTAATCATTTCCCTAAGTTAGACTTAGGAAAAATTATTTACAGATTAATAAACTTAATTAAGGCATATCTCGGTGGATTTTCCTTAAACATTTTATGGGTTCAAAATTCCTAGTGTTTCTTAGCCTCTCTAAAAACTATCAAGAGTAGGACACCATCTGATGCTACAAAAACTAACAAAGAGAAGAATCCATAACATTGAATTATACACTCCATTGTTGATTCTAGAAATACCTTGGGATTCGGTAAATATGGACTTTATTTTGGGACTGTCAAAGACTCGAAAAGGTAATGACTCCATTTTTGTAGTTGTAGACAAATTTTCTAGAATGGCTCACTTCATTCCTAGCATTAAGGCTAGTGATGCCACTCATATAGCCAATTTATTCTTTAGAGAAGTAGTGAGATTACATGGACTACCCAAAAGTATTGTCTCTGATTGGGACACCAAATTCTTGGGACATTTTTGGAGCACATTATGGAAAAAGCTTTGGACAAAACTAAATTCTAGTTCAGCATATCACCCATAGACAGATGGTCAAACTAAAGTGATAAACAAGAATTTGGGTAAAATTTTACGTAGTCTGGTTGGAAACCATCCTAAATAGTGGGATCAAGTTTTTGCACAAGCTTAGTTTGCCTTCAATGATACTCCAAATAAAAGCACGAGGTAGAGTATTTTTCATATTTTATATGGAATAAATCCAAAAGGACTGTATGCACTTGGATATTTTGGAAGAGCATAGCAGAAGAGTGTAGGGGGTGAAAAATTTTCTACAACCATACAAGAAATTCATGAACAGGTGAAGCAGAAACTTCGGGAAAGAAGACTCGAGTAAAAAAGTAGGGAATACCTCAGAAGAAGGGAACATATTTTTGAAGTGGGATATTTATCACTAATGCATTAGAGGAAGAAAATATTTCGTAAAGGGGATTATATCAAATTGAAGCTAAATAAAATTGGTCCTTGTAAGATCCTGAGGAAATTTTCAGCCAATGCATATGAGATAGAATTTCCACTAGGGATTTGTGTTTATCCAATCTTCAGTGTTGCAAACCTATACAAATATCATCTAGGGGAAGAGTTACAGATAACCTTTGGTGATGGATAGTAGCTAATTCAATGGCAGAAGAATTTACCAGTAGCAAATATTTTGCAGCCAGAGAGGATTTTGGACAAAAGATTGATTAAGAAGACTAGGGACAAGGAATATTATGAGTATTTGGTCAAGTGGAATGACCATCCAATAGATTATGCAACTTGGATGGTTGCCACATTATTACATAGAAATGGTAGAACTATTGAAGATCTCAAGGGTAGGAGCCCATTGATTCTTTGTTTCTTGGGAGTATGATGCAAGGCCATCAGCGAATTAAAAAAAAAAAAAAAAAAAAAAAAAATTTGACGAAGAGGTCAAATTTCTCTACTAGAGGAGTTGATTCCTCAATAAGTGTATTTTTTAGGATAGAGCTTGATTTATTTACCATGTAATCCATTAAACTTAGAAATTTGTTGTAATTTTTTGTATATTTTTCCAAATTTGGTCCCTTTGATCCTATCTTTGTGGATCTTGATGGAGTTCATAATGATCCGAATAGAAAATGGCATCAACCCATGGTATTCATCCACCCATGGAATTTACCTATGGTATTGTAAGTGACATCCACCCATGGTATTGTAAATGACACCCACCCATGGTATTCATTCACCCATGGTTTTGTAACATCCACCCATGGTATTGTATCATCCACCCATGGTATTGGCATTCACCCATGGAATTGACCCGTGGTATTGTAACTGAAAAATACTATAAGTAACAAGTTACATTTTGTAAAAGGACAGTTTGTCTACCACAATGTAGCTTTTACAATTATTCTCTGTTTAATAAAAAAAATCTTTATGGTTTTGTTTACTAGACATTCTCCTCCTTTTCTTCTAGCAATTCAATTTTTCAAACCTTGGGGGCCTCTCCCCCAAAATCCGTCACATAATTGAGGAAGTGTGTAACAGTTAACGAGAACTATTCTCATTACCAAAGTCCCATTACTCTGATGTATTCCTTATTAGGTATTATTTGGCGAGTTGGGCACTGGGAGGTCGAGGTCTTTAAGAGATAGAGCAATAGCCAGTAGCTGATGGCAAATATTCCTGTTACCCAAGACTTGAAAGCTTGAACGTTTCACTTGATTCTCATTCCAATGTCGAGTCGACCACCCGCATATTAGTGGAGTCGGGAGTGGCGATAGATGGAACAGAAAGCATAAGTGTTAATTGGCATGTAAAGTCACGTTACCCAGGAGTTGTTACTCGAGACTCCCTTTTAATCACACAAATAGAAGAAAGTTCAAATGATCAGTCGCAAGCAATTGAGACCAAGGTCTCGTGGGTAGTTCTATGGTTAAGGTGAGAGGAATCTATATTTGTGATATGATAAAAATAAATCCCTCCATCCCTTATATATATATATAATATATAGTAATATATATTATAATAATATTTTTATATATATATTATATAATATATATAATTATATAAATAATATATATATATATATAGTATTTATAATCTTATGTTCATGTTGTGGTGGTTCGCAATATTAATGTGGGTCCTTTGGGATTAAGGGGCACACTTTAAAGGCTAAGCCCACCATAATACATTTTTATAAGAAAGAGGTCTCTATCATTGGGTCTAGAAGTTCAATTATAAGAATATTTCATTTTGTTGCAAATCATACAATGAAACGGGGCATATAACTACAAATTACTCCAAATGTTCTCAGAATAGCAAAGATCAGAAAAAATCTCAAAGACCCAAATGGTGGGAAGGAGTGCAAGGAGATCACTATATGGCATACAAAGAGGAAGAGCTTTAGGATAAGAAAGAATCTAAGGACAAGAAGGAAGCATATACAACAAAAGAAAATGTGTCTACAACAACATAATCCAAGCAAGAAAAATGCATGCTGGTGTGGATCCTATGGTCACAAATAATGATTCCTTGGACACACCAAAAGTGGAAAGCAACAAACCATCGTAAAAAATGAATCCCCTTCGAAAACCACAAGGAATAATGTTGAAAATGTAACTTCTTGGGTAGATCAGGTGGATAAGGAGGATCTCAAGAATATCATCATGCGCTTGTCAAAGAACAATCGGCTAGAATTTGTAGAAAATATGGGTTGGACTCAAGTTGGGAAGAAAGGGAAAAGCTTTTCACCAAGAAAAACGAGAATTCAAACCAAATCAAAATAAAATTAGTGAAAAGTGCAACGTAAATGTGTCTGGATATTGGGGGTTTTTTGGAAAACTTTTAATGGAAAGGGGCTGAAATTTTTGTGTCATAGGGAACTCGCTTAAGGATTTGGTTTGAGCCTCCTTGTTCAATCTCAAATTTGCAAGCCTTAGAATTCACTAAAGCATGCAAAATAGTTTTGGCCATGTATCCATCTATTATAATACAAATGCTATTTGTTCCATTTAAAAAAGTTATCAGTTCTCTTTCTTATTTGATGTAGCGAAATTTAAGAATATAAAAGATATTAGTAACATGAAACAATATAAATTGAGGAATTTTATTTGTGCTTATAAAATGATGTAGCAATATATTTTGCCTAGAGAAATATACATTGATCAATTTTCCAATGAGTAGTTTGGAGGATGGAATAAGAGTGTTGTAACTTCGCCTTGTTATTACAGTTTGTAACTATGCTACAACACTATGGATCATACCTTACTACAATTCTACATGCCTTCCAAGGATTAATGGACAATTGATGGGCCATCTATGTGAAGAAGTAATAATTGGATTGGGAAATGGATGAGGAAGTTGAACCGCTACAAATATCTAGCTTCCAACTCATCGTTTAAGAGAAAGAAACAAAGGGAGATCGAAAAATAAAAGAGAGAGAGAGAAGAGATCATGGAGCTACGGAGAAGTAACAAAGGAGAAAAGAGAAGATGAACAACTTTGAATAATATTTGGTTGAGCCTGGTGGTGAAAAAGATGGTACATACGCATAGTCATAGCACAGAGTTGGAATGTACATAGATCAAAATAATAAATTGGTGTATATGTGAATAAGCAAAAAAAATAGTCTCTTATCATGTCTCCTATAACTCTCAATTCCTCACTGCATTTGTTAGTTTTTAATTTATGTTAACACTAGCATACAAGCAGTTGTGCATTTTGTGGGTACATACCAGGTTCCTGTCATTCATTATGTATAGGATTTTTAATGGTCATCTATGTCATTTGATATCTAAACTAGTTTACGCTCCTAGGATCATTCTCTTGTTAACACTTTTATAGCGCATGGTTATGGAAGGACTTGAGAGGGGTTGTTCAACACAATTTTTGGAAGGAAATTTGTGAGAAACCAAGACCATACAAAGCATGTGAATGTTATTCAAGTTGAGGGCTGCTAGAAAACTTGTAGGAATTCCACCATGTAGAGAAGGAACAACATGAGGATGTGTGAGGAACTTAGAATTGGAGGAATTGAGAAAGAGAACAGAAGATCTAGTAAATAGGAGACTTTGGGATGTTGAAGTAGACTTAGAGTTGGAAAATAAGATTGAAGAAGAGAGAAATGTTGATGAAGTGATCCCATCAGTACATTTAATATCCTTTCTGAAGGATAGAGGTAACACAAAGGTGGAGGTTTCATGTTATGATGGTAGTTTAAAGGCAGAGACTCTCATCAATTCATTAGGGGATCTCGAAAGGTACATTGAGTACAAGAATGTTTAGGACCATAATCACATTTAATTTTCCGTGAAAAAGTTAAAGGGAAAGATGCACTTTGGTGGGATATGCTACATAAGGATTGGATAGACAACAAGTAAGAGAATATTAGAACTTGAAGGAAGATGGTGAGATGAATTAAGGAGAAATTCCTAGTTGTTGATTATTAGTAGAATTTGAGTAAGCAAATATAAAACTTAAAGTATAGAGATGACTCTCTGTGAGTACATTAATGAATTTATCAAAAATTCACTCAAATTGGGGTTTAAGGAATCATAATGTCAAATAGAAGCGATATATGTGAATGGATTAAAATATCAAACTAAATATGAGCACACATTTATTTTGGAATGTAGATGAAGCCTATAATGTTCCCTTGAAGATGCAAGAAAATATTGACAAAAAATAACAATAGAAATTTTGAGGAAAAGGACCTAAAGGCAATCATAGATCAGCAAATACTACTAGAGGCAGTGAAAAGGAAAATGATGTTGGCATTATGATATGTGTGTTGTACTTGATGGAAACCCACTTGTAGTAGAACAACTCACTTGTATATGGTAACTAGATGAATCTACATGAGAGATATCAAAAGTGACAGAATGCATCATAGTTGTGTTTACAGATATGACAAAATGAAGGGCAATTCAAAGGAATTAGTTCAGAAGTAATGTACAATGGAAAATATCATTATAACAGGTCTATTCAGAGGTAACAAAGTCATGGTACAAAAGAATAGGATGAAGGAACAAAGGACTACATATCAAAATCAAGAGGTTGAAGAAAAAGGACATTTTCATGTATGTTAAGTTGTATACGTGGGTTCACTGAAAAAAAAGAGTGTATACATATACACGCACTCCCTCAGGAGGAAAAGCACATACATGTTGGAAACCAAGGTTTTTGACTGAGGTATTTGGTCCAAGGTATTGACCCTAGATATTTGGTCCAAGGTATTGGTCCTAAGTGGTTTGGTCCTAGGTATTGACAAAGGATCTAAGTATATAAGGAGGAGAAGATCAAAGGGCTAAAAGCACAAGTAATGAATATCTTATGAAGTGTTATATCAAAGGAAAATATGCATGTTATGGGTTTCTGATGCTTTGCTTGATCTAGACTAAATATGCACCTGAGCATTTGATGATGGATGATATCTAATGATGGATCATGATCATAATGACTTATCATTATGTGATCTAATAATGGATGGGCTAGATCTAATTGCTAACACATGTTTTATCCTTTATATGTGATGATCTAGGTATGTCTGAAGTCGGGAATTACAGCGAAGTTATAAGTAAGTATTTGCATATCTATACGTTGGTTTGCTTTGGTGAAGGTGTGTATACACGCTGGTTCGGCTCTTCCAAGTAGCGTATGCAAAAGAAAAGCTTGATGTTCAGGGATGACTAATCTATCAGATCAACACCACTGTTTTGTTGTTGTATTATTGTTGTTTGTCAATGATGTCTTCTTAGATCTGAAAGTAGAATTGACTGTATAAGGAAATTGAATCTGAATGATTGATTGATTGAGAAGGAAGGATGATCCTTGTTGCTATCTATTTAGAACTCTGTAATATGATAGTAGATCTTCAGAATGTCATTGATTGGTATAGTTTGTAATTCAGAGGTTTTATGATTCAGTAT
>APFE030295000.1:169164-185293 GCA_000404065.3 Pinus taeda | reverse complement strand
CCCCCCCCCCTCTCAGTATTATTTCCAACAAATTTTGTACACTCCACTAGTATACAAATAATTTTACATTAGCCTTGATTCCTCCACTCCATCTGAGGAATTTGAATTCCATACATGAATGAGATATTTTGGATTGCTTGATTAGTGAACTAATAGATCTTTGAGTTAGAATGTTGTCTCACTACACAATTGATCTTCAACTAACTCTATCAATAGTTATAGGTTAGTTAACTATATACAACTGGAAATAACTGAAATGGATTACTAAAATTTTGCAATCACACATGCATAATTGAACTCCAAGCCCTCTAACTCAAATTTACTGAGCTAATTGAGTGACAAGATCCATGTCACACTAGTTAACATCCTCCAAGTTAGATCTTATACTTTTGCGATCCATATGGTTGAATAATAGTGTCTTTTGGATTAATCACATCATTAGGATTTGGTCAACGTTTTGGACCAACTAATGTGGTTCATCCTCAGGACACAGGTGAAAAAACAAGTCGATCTTAAGGAATAAATAACAAGGATGCATTAGGGTCAGGAAATAGTCGTTATAAGATAATTATATTAATTAAAAAATATTTAGTATAATAGTAATTTTTTATACTTTTAATATTTATATAAATAAATAATTAAAAAATAACCATAAGCTTTAAAGTAATAAAAAAATTATTAATAAAAATGTATGAAGAAATAGATTTGAATAATTGATGAAGAATAAAATAATTAAAATATATTAGAAAATTATAAACTTAAATAAGGATGGATATAAATCAGATGTAAGGAATTCAAATAATTTAAAATTAGAGGTCCTATATTTATATTAATTCAGAAAAAAACCATTGGTGAATAACTTACTAAATTAATTAATTAATGAAAAAAGGGAAGAAACAGGGGGTTGGAATTAAGAAGATAGGGCTGGAATCCATCTCTTACTTAATTTCCAACCATCATCCCCATTGAGATTGATAGCATGCTTCTGAATCTCAATTACATCTCTAAGCCTCCTATGGTGGAAGTGATCAACCCTAGCAATGACTTTGGAATCTTTGATGCAGATATGGTGCTTAGATTTCTCCACATGTTCAGCTAGAGTTGATGAGTGGGAATGTTTGTGCCTAATGCATGACACATGCTCTCGGATTCTCTGGTTAATGGAGCAACCAATTTCCCCAATGTAGGAAACCCCACATGAACAAGGGATCAAGTAAACCCCTTTCATGTCTCTAGGGTCTACAAGGTCCTTAACAAATCTCAGATAATTTTCAATGGTATTGAGAGGTTTGAATGAAGCTGAAACTTTATTCTTTTTAAGTATATGGGTAATCTTGTCTATGGTCCCTAAATGGAAGACGAACACTAGAGGTGGGATCCATCCAGGAGGTCTTAACTCTAGACTCTTTGTGGGCCCTTTGAAAGGCCTTAAGGCCTTGAGTTCTGCTATACCCATTATTCTCAGATACCTCAAGAAGATGAGACTTCTCTTGCTCCAAGTGGTTCTCATCCGAAATTCTCAAAGCCCAGGTTGCAAGAATGCTAAGAACTCCAATTTTTTGCGTAGGAAAATGATGAGAATGAGCATGAATATATTTTTTCGTGTGATTCTTTTTACAAAAAACTTGGTGAGAAAGGGAAGCATCATTCATCCTCAAGAGGAGGATGTTACTTGTCAAGATATTATTCTAAATTCTATTTTTCTCATACTTTTTTATTACATACTTTTTTTTTATTACTCTAAAAGCTCATGGTTATTTATTTTAATTATTTATTCTATATATAATAAATAATATAAAACATTACTAATTTAATTTAATAATGACTAAATCTTAAAGACTATTTCTAAACCCGGATGCATCCTTGTTATTTATTCCTTAAGATCGACTAATTTTTTCACCTTTGTCGTGAGGATGAACCACATTAGTTGGTTCGAAACGTTGACCAAATCCTCATGATGTGATTAATCCAAGAGACATTCTTATTCCTCCAACTTGTCGTGCTAATGTGGAAATTTGATTTACTTAATTTGACTAAGGCTAAAGTCAAATTGATCCTTTCTTGCTACAATTTCTAAAAATTTGTTGGACAGTTTCAACAAAGGATGAATAAAAATTTATAACATAAATTATATACAACAATTGTTTTTTCAAAAAATGTCACTACCTTCATTTAGGAATCATCTTCAAAAGGGTATTCTTGGTTTTTCAATTTATTTAAACAATAGATTAAAATCTTAAGCGATCATGTGTTTGCAAAATGTGATTAAAGTATTACTTCGCCAACTTGGAAAAGTAATAAAAAATATTATTTTTCATAAAAAATAAAAAAATAAAAAATTTAATATGAAAAACTTAGTTCTTTTCGCATAGATCATGCTTGCACATCTTAAAAGGTGTGTGTATGTTTTTGTAGCATAACTTAGTCTAAAATGTGTAATGTTTACACACACACACACAAACACACATATACCTTAAGATGTATGTGTGTGTTCGTGTAGCATCACTTGTCTAAAATGTGTAATTTTTAATATATATATATATATATATGGAATATTGATAGATTATACGACACTAATTGTTTTTGCAAAAAATAACATTATGACTTGTTGTAGTGGCTGCAACACCCTCCAAAATTTTGGCCTGCATCCAATTTTGGAGCCTTCCTTGGTTTTTCCTTGATGATTTCAAACACTCGGGCTCATCTCGAGCTCATGTGGAGTCTTTACACCCTCTTTGCTTGACCGTTCATCGGTCATCTTTTAACATGTTGGTTGCAATGTCATGCTTGCAGTCTTGTTCTGGCTATTTTCAAGGTTTGTCTTCATGTGTACAAGTTGTGTCACTATATAAACATCTGTCGCACTCACACATGAATTTGTATGAAATTTCGCGCAAGTGTCGACACGGTCGTTTAACAATCTATCTCAAGTGTCGCACTTGTCACTCGCACCTGTTAGTTAGTCACACTAAGCATGTTGTCTGGTTGGTTTGAGGTGTCTTGTTGTCAAGTCATGTTTAGTATGTGTTCGCAAGGTCATGTATACACAAGTTCACTCACTCACACACTTAACCATTTTGTTGGAGATCTATCGACCGGAGCACCCTCCATCAGTCGAACCTCCATTGAGCTGCGCTGGGCAGTATCAGCCCTTAGTGACCAAGCATTGTTGCCTAAAAATGCACAGAGATTGAGGTTGCCTCCTAGGCAGTCTACACTGTGCAATCATGGAATCAACCTTGCTGACTTTCACCCAGAAAAATGCAAAATTTCCCAAGAAACTATCTCAATATGCACTTCCTGCAAGCCGATCCATTAAGCCTCCCACTAGTCAACCAGAGAATTTGACTGGGCAGTGACCCTGAGCTTCACTCATACCAAAAATTGCAAAACATTTGTCATCGTACCTAGTACCCACATTGAATGAAGAAATAGCACATAAAAGAGGGATAGACACTTGTTTCTTGTCACTGCACTGGCTCTAGAAATGGCACAGTTTTGTCAAGAAATCCCCCTACCAGCCAGCCTGCCACTCCTCCTGAAAATTGCATAGTTTTCTTGGACTGTCCACCAACTACCTAACACCCCGCTCAGCCTAGAAACTGCACAGACATATCCTACATGACTGCCTCCCAGATCTACGCATTTTTGGCCAGCAACCTCACACAGCCCACTCCTGGCCTCCTCTAAAAATCTACATAGTTTTCACTACCAGTGCCTCCTGCTACCAGCACTGACTTCCCCGAAAAAATTGCATAGTTATTCCTCCCAGCTGAGCCAAATCTTGCAGATGTCATTGCTTTCCTAGACTGCTCAACCTAGCCTCTTAGTGACTTGTGCGCAGTTTTTCCCAACCATTCTTAGAGCCTCGCATCCCAACCTAAAATATGTTATGCGCAGTTTTAGAAGCCTTGTCTGCTCTCCCGGTCACCTCCACTCAAAAGCAAAAGATGATGCATCATGGTAGACTAGGAGATTTCTGGATTTGATATCATCTCATCATTAGTGATTGGGAATACAAGTACATGGATGAGACATGGCACGACGACTAACGGGATGAACAAGGCGCCCATGCTAGGAGACTTGCTTGTGAATGGATCAACACATGAAGCATGCCAAGTACCAGTGAAGGGGATACATGCACATGCAACATTAAGTGAATTCCAAGACCATCAAAGACTCTTCACACCTTTTCATGCAGAGGTGAAGCTATGATACACCAAGAGCACACTCATCATTCAGCAACACTGCAGCTTGACATGGACACCACCCTCAGCATGAACATACCAACAGTATCATGTTGATTCATGTCAGGAGTTCTCTCGGCCACATCACTACTATGGGACATACTATTGTAATCAATGTAATGTAGTGCAGAAGTCCAGGAGACCTACATACGAAGTTGAAGAGTCACATCAGTTGAAGAGTCATGTAAGTCAAACAGTCATGAAGGAAGTCGAAGAGTCACAAGGGTCAAGTTCACCCTTGGCTATATATGCCCCTCATTTGTACATGCAAAAGACATTTTCACCTTGGCTCCTCCCACATAGTCTTGAGTGTCTGTAGTCTTTTCTTTGAGGAGTGAGCAGTGGCTCCAAAGCCCTGCTATCGGGGTTAGTGATGTATGGTGTATGGATGTGTCTTCGAACTTTCGCTTAATTCAGAAGCCTGTTAACAGGCCAGCACGTTTTCACACATGTATTATATTCGTTTATAAGACTATTATTTGGGCGCTTGTAATGCATGTTGCTTTAACCTGTACTAATATAGTTGAATTATTTCGGTTGTTTTAGTGTGTATTCTGTTGGAAATGTGTTGTATCAGTTGTTAATGTTGTCTTGCCTGATTGGACTACTCCATCGGACACTCGATAGATTCATCCTTGTAAACTTGTTATAATGGCCGTCGCACTCATGTGGACTATTCCGTTGGGTGTTGTATGTGCTATCTCTTCACTTTGTGTTTGTGATTGTCGCATTCGTGTGGAATACTCCGCTGGAAGCTGCGCATGTCCTGATGTGTTGTGCGTCTCTAAATAAATTGGGACTATTCCCTTTCAACTTAAGACTCACTCTCACCCTCTCCCTATGCAGTGAAAGAACTTAGACACAAGTTACACTAAGCACTCACCAAGCACACAAACCTAATTCTTTGAAGACTAAGTATACCACTCTCATGTGCTGATAAGCAAGACCTAAGGCATATCTTTAAGATAATGGAAATCGGGTCATCATACCGGATGGGACTCCTACACGAAACAGTGTGAGGTCTAGTTGGGACTTCATGCCGGAGAGATCCCCTGAATGTTGGTGGGTCCAACACTATCAACATTTTTGGTGCTAGAAGGAGGGTTGCTAGTTGTTTATGGCTAAATGTCCTCTCATACCCACTCATCAATCATCTGGTCAACACATTAACTCACACTCCCTCTCACCTACGAGAAACTCTGAAGTTTTTTACTCCTCACCTCCTAGACGTGAACACAAAATTTCGTATCAGTACCTATGCTCTATTTGTCCCATCCCCCATCAGTTTGCCAAAGCAGTCAGACTGATCCCAATAATACAAGATCTTCCATATGCATCAAAGAAGACAAATACCACTCCCAGAGGATTTGTTGGCTCATCAGTGGAAGAAGCAATTCTTGCCACTCTCGAAGGTCTGGCATAAGTGGTTGAGAATGTAGAGGAACCTCCAGTCTTTTGATAAGGAGAACAGGGCACTCTCATGATCTTGGGCTTAGGCTCAGGTATAGGAGACAAAGGGGAAGGCAGCAGAGGAAGTGGAGGCAAAGACGAACCAACAGACACAGAGGTGGAACCATCAGATTTTGAAGAAGAGGAGAAAGATGAAGACGAAGAAGACATGGCTCACCAAAACCTAGAATGGATTACTCAGGGACCATTGGCTCTCTCAGGTGCCTTGTATAGGATGCCAAATCGTTCAGAGAGGATGTTGACAAAGTATGACCCTGATAGAACCATGAAGGTAGAAAACCACTTAGACAAATTCTACCTACAACTGCATACACTTGAGGTATGGTACGATGACGTTGCATGCAAATTATTTTCGTGTACCATTGATGGCTGAGCAACGCTTTGGTATCACAACCTTCCTATCAACTCCATCCAAAACTAGGGTATTTTGGAAAAATTTATTGATGACAAGACCCCTGCCATGTTGCTCAAAGAGTTGAGTAGTCTCAAGATGGAGTCAAAAGAGAAAGTGAAAGACTTCAACCAGAGGTTCTTAGGCATCTTGAGACAAAAAAACATCATGAATCCATCACTATCAACTATTACACATCTCCATTGTGAACCAGTATTATGTAGTTCGTCAAGTGGGCTGCAAAACCAACGTTACTTGAAAATTGGGAAGAAGTGATTGTTGTGGAAAAGGACCTACACTCGATTGGAGCCATCAAGGATGAAACTAGAAAAAGACTCCAAAAATGTGAGAAGGAACCCCCAGGCTGCTGCGAGTAAGGGAAAAGACAAGGAAGAAAGTGACAATTAAACCCTTACTCGTCTTGTCAAGAACTACAAAGGTATCTAAGCTAAAGCAACGAATGATGGAGACATCTTCTAGCAGCCAACCTCCCAGACAATAGAAGAGGAGCATGTCATCAAGCAGTGACAGCTTCCCGTCCAAAGCTGCGCAGAGCTCCAGCTCAATGTTCCAGATGGAAATGTGCATGAACTCCAAGTTTTTCTCATTCCATGAGGACTTCCACCTGGAAGGAACTTGCTTGGAATGGAAACGAGTTGTGGATTCAGCGTGCAACAGCTTGAGAAATGTGATAAATAATGTGTAGTGTCAACTGGAAGATGAAGATGATGAAGAAGATTTTGCATATGATGAGGCACCAGGTACTGGGCAGGTGATCAACATGTATCAATGCTCGCATGCAACACAAAAAATGAACACTAAGAAGCAACCCCCAAAACAAAATGTTCGATACAATCTCAGAATTCAAGGGGATCCCCCTACTATTGGGGAGATGCAAGAAAATCTTGAACTGTTGAGGAAGGTTGATCCACCAACCATCCCAAAGTAGAAAGCACAAAGCAAGCTCAGGAAGATAGCTACAAACAAGAGTACATCCATGAATAGTAAAATTTAGAACACTCCATTAGATAGTACAAACACAAGTCTAACCTTGGACACCTCGGTGAGTTTACCCACTCTTGACTACAATATTGTGGAAGATATGAAGAAAACTCGTGCAAACATATATTTGTTCAAGTTAGCTAAGCTCAAGGGTTAGTGAGATATTATGTTGCGCACATTGTGGAAAACATCAGCAGGAAACATAGCCTCTACTAGCAAGGAGCAAGCACATCTCTCGGATCACTCACAACTGTGTTCAACACACTCTGGATGGAAGAAGAAAACTCAGTTTTCCCTCCATTCTTGCTCCCATTTGAATCTGTTTTGTTGACTCTGGCACATCAGCTAACGTCATGCCACTCTCCATTGCCAAGCAAATCAATTCAAAATGGAGCAAGACATATGCGCAGATCATCCAACTAGATCAAACATGCATGCCAGCCATTGGTGAACTTCATGATGTGATCATCAAATTATCTCATGATGGCCGAGTTCACCAATGCATCAACATTGTCATTGTGGATATATCAGAAACACATGGCTTATTTCTTAGCAGATACCGATCTAGCAAGTTGAATGGATACTCTGCCACAGACTACTCACACTTATGGCTTTTGTACCAGGGAAAAAGCAATCAGATCCAGGTGTTATCCGAGAGATACATGAAACATAATGTCACTCCCATCAATGGTGAGAATAAATCATTGTCTTTTGTGTAGCTCATGTTCAGAAACTACCTCTTGGAAACACAATTGGGGTGTTATCGCACACAACTAGCTCCAACCCCACTAGACACACGGTTGGGCCTCCTTCCTTGCCCAACTGATGGGAATGAAACATGTATAGTACATTATAACACTAGTAGCATTAGTAGTAGTAGTACTAGCACATCGAGCAATCCATGTACAGATGAATTGTGGACCATTTATTTTGATGGATCAAAGACACATGATGGCTCTAGAGCCGGGTGTGTCTTGATAGACCCAAAGCACAGGAAACACTTGATCTCAAGCCACTTGGAATTCGAATGCATGAACAAAACTGCTGAATATGAAGCACTTGTATTGGGCTTGCACAAAGTCATTAGCCTCAATGTTGCTACACTCAAAATGATAGGTGATTCAGAAATCATGGTACGGTATATGTAACAACATACATTTTTTTCACCTCATCTCAAAATTTATCAACAAGAGGTATGGCAACTGATCTCTAACTTCCAATATTTCAATATCATTGTTTTGCCAAGAATGCGTAATGTGGCTGTCAATGTCTTAGCTAACGCAACTGCTAGGATGACACCACTTAGGGATAGGTTTACTATTAAAATTTTGTATAAGCCTTCTATCCATGATAATATAACTAATCTATGTGTATTTTACAATGTTCAACAAATGCTACACTTCATGGCCAATGATGATGTTTTCAAGAATGCAGCGATTGACGAAGATAAGCACGATTAGTCTCTGCAAGCCATAGCTACTGACAAGAAATGCAACCTCATACCCAAGGGTGCGGTATCTCTCAAAATGTTCTATGACTTGCAGAACTACTTTCAAGGGCCAAGGAACAGAAAAACCCACAGTTCCACCACAACGCATGAACATATCAACTTGGGAATGGAACAAGATCTGAAGTTTTCCAATCTTAGTATGCGTTGCACACTGCAGGAGCAGCAAGCATTTGTCCACTTGTTCAAACAATAACAATATGTGTTTGTGTGGACATACGATGATCTAAAAACATACGACACAAATAATCCAACATGTGATTTCGATCAAAGAAGGGGTCAAGCCATTTCAGCAAAAGCTGAGAAAAGTACATCCGTCACTTCAACCCCTCATACAAAAAGGACTGAATAAGTTGTTGGATACAGGGATCATTTACAGAGCTCGTCATTCTACATGGGTTTCTAAGTTAGTTCTTGTACGTAAGAAGTCCGGGGATATCCGCTTATGTGTTTATTTTTGAAACTTGAATCGCACCTCGAGCAAAGACAACTATCCCATGTCGTTGATGAACATATTTTACAGACAATATCTAGAGTGGAAATGGTTTCCTTGCTCGAAGGTTTTTCAGGATAAAACTAGCTTCTAGTAGCAGAACCTGATAAACTAAAAAATAACTTCCATACCAAGTGTTGTACGTTCTCCTATAGGAGAATGCCATTTGGGCTTGTGAACACAAGTGCAACTTTTCAGCGCACCATGGACATCACTTTCCGTGGACTTATCAGATAGAGCATAGTGATGTATCTTGATGACATGATTGTCTTTTCCAGAAAATGGTCAAACCACATATGCCATTTGAAGAAGATATTCGAGCGATGCTGAAAATACGAGATATGTTTGAATCCCAAGGAAATCGTATTTACAGTGTCTGAGGGGAACCTCCTTGGGCACATCATTTCCAGAAGTGGGATCAAGGTTGATCCAAATTGAGTTTGGATGATCACATAGATTCCTCACCTAGCTAATAAGAAATTCATGCAGTCCTTCTTTGGAAAGATAAATTTCCTCCAGAAGTTCATCTCAAATTATGAACAGATAGTGAAACCTATGCAAGACATGATCAAGAAGGATGCAGTCTACAGTTGGGGTAATAAGAAAAAGAATACATTTACTCATATCAAGCAGGATATAGCAGATGTGCCTTCACTTGACAACCCGGACTTTAATAAGGATTTCTTGATATACACCTTTGCCTCCGATAATTGACTTGCTGTATTACTCACTTAGAAGGATGACCTGAACAAAAAACGTCCCATCTCCTTCATGAGTGCAAGCATGCAGGGACCCGAACTCAACTACCCCTCTATCAAAAAACAATAATATGCAATATAGAAGGTGGTGAAACACTTCAGACCCACTTGTTGAAGAACCATTGCATAGCCTTTGTGCCACACCCAACAGTCTGATCTCTTCTTGTACATCAAGAGTTGGGTGAAAGACGTGCAAACTGGATAACAAGATTGCAAGAGTATGATCTTGACATCAAGCCAATTCACATTGTCAAGGGTCATGGCCTCCACAGAATTACAGCCAAAGTAATCCATGTAAAGCAGGAAGAAGAGGAGCTCACAAGTTGGGAGCAAGAAATCGAGATGTATGATGTAGAGCAAGCACCACCCACTTCATACAGAAACTCTTGGTACGAAGATGTGTGCCAGTACCTTGAGCATGGCACCATATCCTCTCATTTCACCATGAGACAGAAGAGGGCACTTCGCCTCAAAGATTTACCTTATCAGTTGGTGCACGAAGTTTTGTATAGAAAGCACAATGACGGAGGGACATGATTTAGAGAAGGTCTTGCATTATTTGCATGGCAAACGAGTCAGGGGCTACTTTGCGGGAAATACCATTGTGTACAAAGTCATACGAGCAGTTTTATACTGGACCACATTATTCAAGGATGCACATGCCTATGCCTACAAGTGCTTGGTCTATCATTGATGCGCTAACAGAACACGAAGGTTAGCAGACCCGCTGCACCTTGTTGCATTGACTGAACCATTTCAACAGTGGGGCATGGACATCATTGGGGAAATATTCCCATATTCATCGAAATAACACCACTACATCCTGATAGCTACATATTATTTCACGTTGTGGACATAAGTAGTTCCGCTTAAGCAAGTGAATGACCAGGAAGTCATCAGCTTCCTCCAAAAAAACATCATCTCATGATTTGGCGTCAGGTATCACTTGTTTTTTAAAATGCAACTTACTTTTTGTCTTTAAAGCTTTATGATTTTGCATTGCAATATGGTATCATTCTTAAATACTCAGCTAACTACTACCCACAGGGAAATTGTCTCCTTGAATCTACAAATAAAAACCTTATCTTCATTATCAAGAATACCATTTACTCTGAGTAGCGTGACTGGCACTTTTCTTTGATGAATGCTTTATGGGCTGACCGTGTAACACCCAAAACCTCTCTGAGAACTTTGCCATGCTTCCTGGTTTATGGGAAAGAAGCCATCATTCTACCAAACATCTACTTTCCTGTGCTCCAATTGTCCCAAGAATCCCAAGGTAAGCATTGTCTGCTAGCTCAGCGTAGGATGGATACACTTCACAAGTTGCAGGAAGAAAGGATGAAAGCAAAAGAAAAATTCACACTCCACCAAAACTATATCAAGAGATGTTTAGACAAGAAGTTTGCATGGAATACTAACTTCGATGTGGGTGACTTAGCCTTGAAATGGGATAAGCCCCATGAAGACAAAGGAAAACATATGAAGTTCTAATCCCTATGGATTGGTCCATACACTGTCTAGGAAAAGATTGGCCCACACACGTACCGTCTGCAATCACTTGACGAGAGGATTGAAAACCTTCATGTCAACGACCAAGACTTAAAGCACTACTTTCAATAAGTTGGGTTCACACTGTGCACCATGTGCATAGTCTGTTTACTACTTGTTGTATATTTTATTTGCTTTGCTATTTTTTCTTTGCTTTGTTTTGTTTGCTTGATATCATGCTAATTTTTTGTTTTGTCAATAAGTGCTACCCTCTACTAAGTTCTGACTTTTGAATGAGTATGTGGCTAAGATCTAAAGATTCTTGTGACACTGCAACACTTGTTCAACCCTGTGTATGTCTTCTCTATTCTTGGTTATAACATTTGGGTGATGAACTCTCTACAAAAAATATGAGCCTTATGTAAGGGGATCTTTGGTCCAACCATGAACTTGTGTCCACACTGGGAAACCCCATTCCTATACTTAGTCTTCTGCTCTGTGTATTCAAGCTCATCCAACTACTAGAAACAGAGAAGGCAAAAATCTAAATGAGAAAACCTAAATTAGAGGTCTTACATGCTTCTCTGAAGGAAAAACCTCTTCTTCTCTCAATAAGTCGAGATCCCTCTTCCGACCCAAAAATAAATAAGTTCCTATGCATAGTCATGTTTTAAAAAATACAAATGCGAAAGAAGAGAGGATTCTTGTGCAAAGAGGTGAAGCATGCAACTCCACCAAGGTAGTGACCAGGCTCGCTGGAAGTGGAGCAATACATGTGTTCATGTGTCAATCCATCGAGGTATTGTCCAGGCCTGTTTGCAGCAGAGCAACACCAAAGATGAAAACTTATACTATGAAAATTTTAAACTTGAAAGCCAAACTACCCTTCCCGGTTTCAAAACACTATGATCAGGCTGAAACTTGTTGTGTGTTCAACTGAGTTGGAAAAAGGTGAACCATGTTTGTCCATGGGTTAAGTGGGGAAACCGAATTAACCCACACAACAATTCAATACTCCCTGATAGACCAAGGCCCTGTGTTGTCAATGGACCGAAACAGAGAAGATGGTATTCAACCAGTGTGTCGCCAAGTGTTGTAGCGGCTACAACACCCTCCAAAATTTTGGCCTACATCCAATTTCAAAGCCTTCCTTGGGTTTTCCTTGATGATTGCAAACACTTGGTCTCATCCCATGAGCTCATGTCGATTCTTTAAACCCTCTCTTCTTGACCATTCACTGCTCATCTTTTAGCATGTTGATTGCAATGTCATGCTTGCAGTCTTGTTCTGGCTATGTTCAAGGTCTGTCTTCATGTGTACAAGTTGTGTTCGCTATGTAAGCATTTTTTGCACTCACAGAAGAAGGTATATGCAATGTCATGCAAGTGTCGTCACAATCATTCAACAATCTATCTCAATTGTCCACTTGTTGTTCGCACCCGTTAATCAGTCACACTGAGCATGTTGTCTGGTTTGTTTGAGGTGTCTTGTCCTTGAGTCATGTTGAGTGTGTGTTCGCAAGGTCATGTATACATGAGTTCAATCACTCACACACTTAACCATTTTTCCAAAGATCTATCGATCGAACCACCCTCCATTAGCCAGACCTTCACTAAGCTGCATTGCGCAGTCTCAACCCTTAGTGACCAAGTGTTGTTGCCCATAATTGCGCAGAGCTTGAGGTTGCCTCCCAAGTAGTCTTCACTACACAATCCTGGAATCAACATGGCTGACTGTCACCCAGAAAAACGCAGAAGTTTCCCAAGAAGCTATCTCAATCTGCACTTCCCTCAAGCCTATCCATCAAGCCTCTTGTTGGTCAACCGGAGAATTTGACTTGGAAGTGACCCCAGGCTTCAGTCCTCCCACAAATTGTGTAGAAGTTATCACCCTGCCCGCCTGCACTAACTAAAGAAATTGTGCAGAAAAGAGGGATAGGAACCTGCTGCCTGTCACTGCACTGTCTCTGGAAATTCTACAGTTTTGTCAGGGAGTCCCCATGTCGGTTGGCCTGCCACTCCTCCTGAAAATTGCATAGTTTTCTTGGACTATCCACTAGCTTCCCGACACCCTTCTGAGCCCGAAAACTACACAGACATGTCTTGCATGACTGCCTCCCAGATTTTCATAGTTTTGGCCAGCAAGCTTCTCACATCCTGCTCCTAGCCTCCTCTAAAAATCTATGTAGTTTTGACTGCAAGTGCCTCTTGCTGTCCGCACTGCCTTATTCTGAAAAATTGTGTAGTTTTGCCTCCCAGCTGAGCTAGATTCCACAGATGTGACTCCTTTCCCAGACTGCTCAACCCAACCTCTCAGAGACCTCTGCACAGTTTTCCCGACAATGTCCCGAAGCCTTGCATCCCGGCATGATATCTTCTCTTCGCAATTTCAAAAGCCTTGCCCTCTATCCTATTCGCCTCCACTCGAAAGTGAAAGATGATGCATCATGGTAGACTAGGGGATTTCTGGATTTGATGTTGTCTCGTCATGAGTGATTGCAAATACAGGTACATGGACGAGACATGGCGCGATGATGAATGGGATGAATAAGGAGTGCATGCTAGGAGACTTGTTCGCGAATGGATGAACACATGAAGCATGCCAAGTACCAGCAAAGGGGATACATGCACATGCAACATCAAGCGAACTCCAAGACCATCGAAGAATCCGCACACCTTTTTCATGCAGAGGTGAAGCTATGATACACTAACATCACACTCATCATTCAGTAGCACTACAACTTGACATGGACACCACCATCAACATGAACATACTAGTATTGTCATGTCGATTCATGTCATGAGTCATCTCAGCCACATCACTATTGTGGTTGTTATCAATGTAATATAGCATGGAAGTCCAAGAGACCCACATATGAAGTTGAAGATTCATGTCAGTTAAAGAGTCATGTAAGTCAAACATTCATGAGGAAATTCGAAGAGTCACAAGGGTCAAGTTCACCCTTGCCTAAATATACCCCTCATTTGTACATGCAAAAGACTTTTTCAACTTGGCTCCTCCCACATAGCCTTGAGAGTCTGTAGTATTTTCTTTGAGGAATGAGCAATGGCTCCAATGCCCCACTATTGGGGTTAGTGATGTATGGTGTACGGATGTGTATTGGAACTTTCGCTTAATTCAGAAGTCCATTAACATGCTAGTACATTTTCACACATGTATTGTATTCATTTGTAACATTATTCTTTGGACGCTTGTAATGTATGTTGCTTCAACCTGTACTAACATAGTTGAACTATTTTGGTTGTTTTAGTGCATATGCTATTGGAAATATGTTGTATCAGTTGTCAACGTTGTCTCGCCCGAGTGGAATACTCTGTCGAACACTTGACAGGTTCATCCTTATAAACTTTTTATAACGACCGTCGCACTTGTGTGGACTATTCCACTGGGTGTTGTACGTGCTATCTATTCACTTTGTGTTTGTGACTGTCGCATTCATGTGGACAACTCTATCGGAAGATGCACATGTCCTGTTGTGTTGTGTGTTTCTAACTGAGTTGGGACTATTCCCTTTTAACTTGAGACACACTCTTACCCTCTCCCTCTTAGTGAAAGAACTTAGACACGAGTTACACTAAGCAATCTCCAGGCACATGAACCTTGTTGTTTGAAGACTAAGTATACCTATCATGTGCTGACAAACAAGAGCTAACAAATATGTTTAAGATAATTGCAACCATGCCATCATACTGGATGGGACTCCTATAGTAAATGGTGTGAGGTCTAGTTGGGGCTTCATACCAGGGAGATCCCTTGAATGTTGGCGGGTCCAGCACCGTCAACAGGACAACAACATAATTCTTCACAAATTATCTTTCTACTCCGAATCAAAATTCACAACATATATGAATTTTGAGGGCTTCAATTCTAAAAATTTTGAAATTTTAAAGTTGCGTTTGTCCCAAAAGAGTAACCCATCTTCATGCATTCCCCTAAAGTAGTTCCTTTCTTCTTATCATGCATCAATTGCAAGACTGATATGATTGAATGTTGTTGAGAATATATAGAATGTAATTTTTTTCCTTTGTGCTTTTTTTTCCTGTATTTATGGTGATAAGCATATTTATTTTGAAATAGGGCTTCCAAAATTTCAATTTAATTGTCAATGATTGTTTGGTGGATGGTATGGATTTCACTTTATGGAATATTCTAGAATACTCTTAAAATGTCATATGATCCTGTGTCATATGAATGTGAGTGATGGTTTTTTGGCATGTGGTATAGTAAGGGTATTAGCTGATGGTATTGTAAGAAAGCCTATTTAAAGTGGAATGAATCTCAATGGTAAAGGGGAGATTGTAACAAAGTTTGTTTAAAGTAGAATGAATCTCCATGATAAATTGTAAGAAATCTTGTTTAAAGTGGAATGAATCTCCATGGTAAAGGGGAGATTGTAACAAAGTCGGTTTAAAGTGGAATGAATCTCCATGATAAAGGGAAGATATATGGATATCTATTGAAGTATCTCAAGCTGGTTGCCCATCATTTATTCCCCTAAAACTTTTGGCTCGCTATAAATTAAGATTATATCTAATATTATTCCTTTCAATAATCATCTACTTGATCTAAGACACCAAATCACCATCAATTTCTTTCTATTTTTGACAATCTAAGCAACATAAAAACCCTATAAAGAAGAAAGAAGGGAAGAAATAAGAAAGAAAAAACCTAATAAGAAAGAAAGTCTAAAATAAATGAATATTTGCATCTTATTAATAATTTTGTTAGATATTTTTAAATGTTTATATA
>APFE030295000.1:117095-168933 GCA_000404065.3 Pinus taeda | reverse complement strand
AAATATATTTTAAAATAAATAAGGTTATTTGATATAACTTTTTTTTAACCTTTTATTTATATAACTTTGTTATTTACTTTATTTCTTGTTTAAATTTTATCGTTTGATCTCTTATCTATCTTTAGCATCATTCACGCTTATTTTTTCTTCAATATCTAAAGCAAGCAAGGCAACGAGCTTCACATTTGTGCTTATTTTTCCCTCGTGCTTCACCCATATTGTTTATAATGAAGAAATCACAAATATGTTTTTTCAGAGCAGAAAAAGCTTGATATATTGATATAAGAGGTATATAAAAAAAATACATAGAAGCATATCGCAGATCGCCGGGAGGCAGGAAACTGACTGGGAGTGAATACAGGAATAATCCAGTCGGCATACAAGGTCGCCCCAAAATGATTCACTCGGAAACATTCAGAAAGAAAGGAAGTAAGATAGGGAGAATGTATATGATGAAGACTATAAATTGTCTGTCTTCTCACATTAAGATATCAACTGTAAGACCTTGTCAAAAGTACCAATAAATACATATCCAGCATTTGGTGATATTAAGAACAAAAACAGAGTTGGTATCCAACATTAAGCTATAAATAGAACAAGAAGTTATGAAAAAAAGAGTAGAAGAGTAGGAGAAAAGTCCTGTATGTTTGTTGATATGCCGTCAGATTGAACCTGTAGATGCCAAAAATCTGGATCCTCTTTGAGCCCTTTCTTCGAGAGGTCGTCCACTTCGTGGTTGAGTTCCCTGTAGATGTGGTTAATTGTTGTCCCTTTTAATGCATTCCATAAAAAACGTATCCTTTCCATCCAACCAGCGAGATGAACCTGAGTGATGTTGTTTTTTTTAGACACAAAATTGACCAGCACTTTGGAATCGCCATATATCTTGACATCATGAAGGTCTAGGAAATGACACATACTCAGTAAGCCACCGAGGGCCATCGCCTCGGCCATCATGTTGGTCCCACGACCGCCATTCCAATGGACATGGAAAGCACAGTTGGGGCTAGTCATTAAAACAAAATCGCATCCACAATTACCTTTCTGTTCGGCCCCGTCGAAAAAAGCCCTGGGCCAGGAGGTAAATTCCATAAGAGGAGGAGATTTTTGATTGCCTGGAGATATACCGGAGGGAGGAGAGGTTCCTCTGATGAGGTCACAAATCTTGGTGAATAATATCGACCTTGGGGTTTTCTTAGAATTGAAAATGTATTCATTCCGCCAAAACCACAGACACCATAAGAAAATGATAAAAATAGAAGGACCTGGGGGCTTTTCCTTGCTGAAAGCGATGAAAGCGTCTCTGACAGACACCGGAGGAACATAATGAAGGCTGTATCTTGTGTTGAGGAACAACCAGAGCTGATGAGAAAACCGGCAGAGAAAGAAAATGTGGATATTGTCCTCCTCAGCAGATAAACAGAAAGGACATATACCTGGACCGATCCAGCCGCGTTTCATAAGGTTCTCCCAAGTCAAGTTTTTGTTATGAAAAATGAGCCACGCAAATAGAATCATTTTTGTTTGACAGCCCGATTTCCAGAAAGTAACCGGAAAGACAACAACGTGCTGTGAAAAAACTTCCGATAACAGCAGTGGATATATATCCTTTACATTAACAGATCCTGAGTTGTCGGAAATCGGCCATGTTAAGTAATCATGAGCAGGAGATCTGAAGAAGCCTCGATGTTGCAGCTTCATTAGAAAGGGATTCCATAAAGATGCCATGTCCAGATTCATATGAAGGTTTGTAGGCTCACACCAGATGGGGAAGGGACCGTTCCAGGTCCGAATTAGATCGTCCCAATAAAAAATGCCCAACCTATGAAGATAGGATGTTAAGGATCTAGGAAAAGTTAGCTCCTCCTTTCCACACATCAAAGGGTCCCTGCCAATCAGAATTTTATCTCCTGTCTGAAAACGCCAAGCCAAGTGCCTCCACATAATGCCCTCTATTTTCCTCAGACTCAGCCAAATAGGTGATCCGTGAGCGGATCCGATGCTTCCCCTTCTGTACCAATATGTTAAATCTTTTCCGCCTAGGTATTTCTTTTGGATGATCGATCCCCAGATTCCATCATCATTGATACCTCTCCATAAGGATTTACAGAGCAGTGCCTTGCTGAAAGTTCGCATATCTATAAGGCCCCAACCACCAAGGTATTTTGGGGAAGATATGTGGGAGAGCTTTGAGAGATGGTACTTATTTTTTCCAAGCTAACCACCCCAGATAAAAGAAGCCGTGAGTCTGTTCATCGCTTGAATGATGTAGGCAGGTAGGTAGAAGAGGTGAGCCCAATAGACAGCCAATTGGTTTAGAACAGATTGCGCCAGAACAATACGACCTGCCAATGAAAGACATCGGTGTTCCCATGATGATATTTTCTTGTAATAACGTTCAGGGATCCATAACTAGTCCATCGAGGAATAACAGTGAGATTTCAACAAGTAGCCTAGGTATTTGATACCCAAACTGATAGGTTGCATCTCGAAACCAAAGAGTTCCGCCATCCAATCCAAATCATCTTGTTCAAGATCATTGTGGTATATGACTGATTTCAGTCCATTGATGAGTAAGCCCGAGGCCCTTTGGAAATTGGTCAAGATCTCGAAATAGCATCTCCAAGAATTCCTGCAAAACATACCAAAAAGGATTACATCATCCACAAAAAGATTGTGGGAGATAGAAAGATTTCCGCCAATCTTCAAAGGAGAGCACCGGTTTGTGTCCACCGCCATGTTAATGTGGAAACTAAGAGAATTCATAGCTAGAATAAACAGCAGGAGGGACAATGGACATTCCTAACGAAGACCGCGCGAAGCTAGAAAGAATGATGTAGGTTTTCCATTGATAAGAACCGCGTAATTTACTTGTTCGACACAAGCCATGATCCATCTGATCATGTTTGCTCGCATTCCCACCTTAGCAAGTATGCATCTGATGAAATTCCATTCCAGACAGTCGAAAGCTTTGAGCAGGTCTATCTTTATTAGCACAGCGTCACATTTTTTCTCCATGATAGCAAAAAGGCCCTCCTGAGTGGACGCGACCGCATCTAGAATGTTCCTCCCTTTCAAGAAAGCATGTTGGTTCTTCGTGAGATGTTGAGATAGCGTGTCTTTAATCATGTCAACAATAATCTTTGAGATTATTTTGTATGAGATATTACATAAAGAAATCAGACGGAAATCAGTGAATGCAATAGCATTGTCTTTTTTGGGTATGAGGGCAATATAGGTGGAGGACACCTTTGGATCGATACAGCCCGTAAGTCTTGTCTCTTCCACCATCTGCAGCAAATCAGACTTAAGTAAGTCGAAGAAGTGGCAGAAAAACTCGATGGTCCAACCATCCAGACCGGGACATTTGTCCTTTTTGAACCCCTTTATGCTATTCAGCAGCTCTTCCTCCATTAGAGGTTGGTAGATCAGGTCGTTTATCTCGTCAGTGAACATGCGTGGAAATAGCTCTACACCCCATAAAATATTTTGAAAAGACGAGGCTTCTTGTTTTTTATATTGATTTTCAAAAAAGCGCAGAGCCCCTCTAGAGATATCCTCCTGTGAATGCCAGAAGCCCCCCTCTCCGTCATTGATTTTCCAGATCGCATTCTTCTCCCGCCGCTTGTTTGCAAATCGGTGAAAATACTTTGTGTTCTGGTCTCCTTTTAACCACAGACATCGACTCTTCAGCTTCCACATTAGTTCCTCGTGCTCTAAGAACTGGGTTTTCTTTCTCTGTAAGTTGTTGATGGTACATCGCTGCTGAAATGATAAACGGTCCAAAGCCATAGCCTTCGAAACATCGTTAAGAACCCACTAAATCTTCTGTAGGACAGCCCTGTTGTATTGTTTTCTCTTGAACTGCCATTCTTTGACAACTCTTCTGAGAAATTCCATCTTTTCTCTGAGAGACATGAACAGGGAACATGTGTCCGAAGACAATTTCGCGAGCCACAAATCATGAATAAGGAATGTGAAAGCCGGATCCTCAAGAGCAGCCCTGTTAAATTTAAATGGATATCCCTTTCAAATACCCCTCTTCGGCCATCTCAGAACAATCGAACGGTGGTCAGAAATGAATATCTTCTCGATAGAAGATGACGGCATGCCCAATTTCTCGATCATATCAACCTGTATGATAAAGCGATCTAAGCGCTTTGCTATAAAAGCATCGCCAGACCTCCCATTTTCCCAAGTAGGAAACATGTGGTCCGGTCTGATATCCACATAGTTATTACTGAGGAAAGCATTCCTGAGGAAATCCGCCAATGGATCTAAATTTTGGCCAGAACCCCATATTTCATTCATGTCTAATGTAAAATTGAGGTCCCCTGCAATCACAAGATGTTCAATATCAAGAAACTCTGATTCTATGAAACTCTTCCAAAACAGATCCCGCCTTTTGTATGGAGCATATATGTTCATGAGGTTGATGGAATATGGACTACCCCGGACCTGTACCGTCATCAGGATCCCAGCCAAACAGTTGTATGTCTTTGCCTTGATCCAAACCGGATTCCAAAGAACAATCAAACCGCCAGAGAGACCCTTAGCATCAGTAGCAGAAATAAACCAAGAAGGGAACATCTTCCTAAAATAGGAGATGGAGGAAGAAGCTGGGTGCACCATTTCCTGAATGAAGATGATCATAGGATTGACTGATAAAAAGAAATCCCGTAGGACCAGACATCTTTCCCAGCCCCCAACCCCCGAATGTTCATGGAGACCAAAAAATTCATTTGGGACGGTTTGTCGGCCAGACTTGCTCTAAGAGGCCGTTCTTCCGATAAATCAGTAATGGGAACATCGAATAGTGATAAGTTCCGTATACCCCCGTCTGAAACTTTCCCCCGCCCACGGAAATGCCTGCTGCCCTTTCCTTTCCTCCTACGAATAGTGATGTTGCATGCAGAATCAGGACTAATAAAAGGCTGAGAATTGTCAGCAGGCTTGTGGATAGAAAGGGATTTCAATTCTAAGGATTTTTTAGAAAGTAGGAAGTCAATGTCACTCCCGATCGAGTTGTGGGGTGAGGAGGTAGGCGAGTTGGCCGGGGTGGGGGAGATCATCAGTTCCCGCCCATCATTCAGAAAACCGGATTCCGGAGCAGGGGACTTTGTGAGTAGGGCGGAATCGGAACAACAGATAATAATAGGAGAAGGAATCGGCAGGTTGGGCACCGCGCGATCCTGAAGAGGTTCGGGAGGATATCGAGGATCAGGAGGAAAAGAAAAAGGAGCTTCTTCCAGTGGAGGCATAGAGGGGGAGATGGGCTCCATCAGTTCAGAAGACTTACGATGAGGAGGAGCATGAAAATCAGCAAGGGAAGGAGACAGGTCGACATCCGTTCCGTTAGATGGATGGCCCATCAGAGATGGAATAGAGGCTGGGGCGTCGGAAGGAGAGGAGTCCCGAGCAAGACGGTTCCGTCTATTGAAGAATCTTCTAGGGCAGTTTTTGAACAAGTGTCCTATGTGATGACATTCCGAACACCTGAAAGGGATTCCCCAAAAATCCAGTCGCTGCCTAATCTGTAAATTCGCCCAGGAAATGTCTATATGCGCTGGGAAGCCCCCCCTGTAAGGCTTATCAATCAAAACCCAGGCCACCCGTTTATCCCGCTCGCCAAGACTCCAAGGATCAACATAAATACGTTTACCAATTGCATTCCCAATCTCGAATAAGGACTCCTTGGACCATAAATCCAATGGCAGTCCAGGAAGTTTCACCCATATGAAGTGATTTATAGGAGTGTTACTGAGAGGATTGAATCCCAGATACCATCTGTGAAGAACCAAAAAGCTGCGCTTGTAAACCCACGGGTGTTTGAGGATGGCCTCAAGGTCGGCGGACTTTAAAAAATGGAAACAGTACCATCCTTTCAGCAAACCTGCAATGATAGGAACATAACCAATGATGGGTTCCCATTGAGTCGTGAGCCATTCGCACATCCAAGAGTCGTTCATCTCGGAGAAGTGCCAGCGGCCGACCAAGGCAAAATCCCGGACACTGGAAATTCGTTCAGACAAGAATTTGCTATCAATGTGAATGGTAGCCGGTGGGGGAGTCGTCTTGACTGATTTAGTGACCTTTCCAGGAGCCCGGGGAAGATAACGCGTCCGATTCACCCCATCGTTTTGAACTGAGATGCCCGAACCCAACTCCCCTTGCACCTCACAACAGTCAGCATTTCCTTTTGGTAAAGAAGGATCAATGAAGAACTTTCCCAGAGTGGACTGCCATCCCGATGGGTCATCCGCGTTGAGATGGGCAGCCTCTGCCATGGTGGCAGCCAGGATCATTGCCTCGTTGGTAGATGTGTCTGAGTGAGGGTCCATAAATGTCTTACCAAAAAACATACATCAGCACAGCAGTCTATGAAAAGGAAGATATGGGAAGGATCTTAGAAAGATATGAAGGTACCACTGACCACCGAAGATAAACCTGGAGAAAGCACTCCCTTACAAAAGGTCTGACACAGAAAACTCGAGAAGAAAGGGAAATTCAAACTTCAAACGACTGGGATATGCCACGTCCACCAAAGCTTGAAAGGCCCGAGGCCCCTTGTGGAGACAATGACCAGGAGGAAGAGGAAAAAAGAAAAAAAAAAAGGCGGCACACAGTAATGCCCAAATCGGGAAGGATCGTACTTCCAAATGCCTTCATCAAGGTATGGGAAAAGGAGCCCAGCTACCGCCCGGAAAAGGAAGGGAATGCCGGAAAAACCAGAGGAAAGCCAGAAGACAAGATAGCCAAGGAAGAAGATACAAAGATCGTCATCAAAACTCAACTATCCACCCATCAAGATGAGGCCTCTGGACATACAACACAACAACAGTACATGACACAGATGCACCACCATGAACCAAATTTAATTCTAAAATCCGAACACGGCCTAGAGATAACAAAAAAATTCTGCATTCGCTGTACTGAATCACAAAACCACCCAAAAGACATCCAGAGATATAAAATATAATGACTTATCGAGGATATGCAGGGCTATAGAAGTGTAAAACAGAGTCAGTCCGATAATCTGTAACCGAAGTTAATAAACCAAGAAAGGCTGTGCTAAATATAAATAAACGGTGAGACTGAAAATGTCCAAAAAGCATATCCTAAAAATCCGGAGAAAACTCAAGAAGAAAACCTTCCAATATCCTCAAAGATCTAGGAATGAGGAGAAGGAAACTAACCTTTAACCATGGAGTCTGCGGAGGGAGAAGTGGCCACCATCCGCCAGAAGAACCAGAGCCAGGAAGAAAGAAAGACAGAAACAAGCAAGGAGAACCAAAAAATTGAAACGGGATCTCGCAGGGAGGGTGGCAGAGCTCCTACCGATGACTAAAAACCTGTTGAAAGAGCCAGGAGAGTGCGGGCTCGTTCAAAGGAGATGAGAGTCAAGGCTAGGAGGGGACATATAGGAAAACTCGTCTGTCTGTAGATGTTAGGATAAGCTCCAACAGTCGCGTCGAAAGGGAGAGGGTCATGTAGCAGGCTCAGTCAAATGGATATGTAAGTCCAAGCAAGGGGGGCATGTAGGAATACTCTCCTGTCTGTAGGTGGTTGGATGAACGCCATGGAGGTAGAGTCCTGGTTGGTAGTGGCAACGGTAGCGCTCGCTCGCTCGCAGCTCTAAGTTTCTCCTCTGAGTATTTAGATATTACCATGATAACTGTAAAATGTCTATGGTTGACAGTCCATTACGCCAATAAATCACAAATATGTTATGTGTATTGCTTCAATTAATACGGATGCACAGGCTCTCTGGAAGTAAGAAGGGAAACATCATCTCCACCACTGCAAGTTTTCCAATCCTTTCAGCAAGTTCTAGTGAGATTTCACAGGTGGGAACTCCATGTCAAAAATCTCAGAGAATTTGAGATCAAATTTGTTGTAAAATCTGCTTTGAATAACAAGTCGTCTCAAATTGCTTTTCCCCTAACTCAAAATTAGAGTCCGTTTCAAGAAAAACAAAATAAGTTGTGAGTAGAGATGCGCAGAGAGAAATGGACCTCTTTGCCGCCAATTTAGTCCAAAATGCTATCCACCTTGGAGATTTTGAAGGCTAAGGGAAGGTTGGAGCTGCTGCTAAAGTAGTAAGAATCGTTCTATGGAATTGGAAATTGCATTTAAAAGAATCTCGCAATGGAAGTGGACAGGGAATTTAAAGTTGGGGAAGTGGACAGTGAATTTAAAGTCCTCCGAAAAACTCAAAACTACTCAAAACATCACGCAACATTTAGCTACAAAATCCTCACTTCTTAAATGAGATCTATAAGTTATTTACAGATATAAAATTTATATGTTTTCCTAGTAGCTGTTAGGACAATAAAGATAGAATTTGTGAACTATGATTACTTAATGTTAAAGGTCGTCTGAATTGTCAAAGATCTGTGTTAATTAACTTTTTTTGTTCCTTTAAATTAGATCGGAGTATCATTTTTTATGTTGGTTATGACAAGTTTTAAAAGTGAAAGATAGACTTTTCTACTCTTACTCGTAAAGAGGGGTATAAAAACTAAAAAACATAACAAATACAAAATTTTTCTTGTATTTAATACCAGAAGAGTGTCACACATTCATATAGATATAAAGGATATTGAATATAATTGTTTTTCAAAGATAGAATAATAAATTATAATCATAAACACATTTTCAAAACACTACTCATGAGTAGATATAACTGTATTGTTCACATTTACATGCAATCAATTATAAAACATTTATATACAATCAACAACACAGATTTATGTACAAAGAAGCATATAACCACTACTTTGTTACAATAGACTAAGATGTTGAAGAACTTTGACCTTCACAAATGTTGTTGATAGTAGCACTTGTACTACCCAACAAATGTGTTAGATTTGACTGGAATTTGGGAATGGAAGTAGTGCTCAAAAAAGAGTCTTTGATGTTTTGCAATGTGCCTAAAATGCCCATCATTGTAGGTCGTCCTTGAGGAGATTCATTTGTGCAAAGCAAACCCACATTTATCAGTGCACTGAGACAATTGAGATCTTTATCTTCTTCAATGCATCTACTAGTCCTCGTTAAGAGACCCATGTCCACCACTTCTTGTACTTGGCTTGGAAAACTACTACCCACCCATTTTTGCAAGTTCATTCCTTCCACAAACATGTCATGGGTGGGCTTCTTTCTAGTAAGCATTTCCAATAGCACTATTCCATAGCTATAAACATCACCTTTGGTTGTAACTTGTCCTCCCACTCCATATTCTGCATTCATAGATCCTCATCTTAAGTTTTTTAATTTAAATGAAAATGTTAAGTAAACATAAGAAAATCATAAGATTGCTTCATATGGGATATAGTTTAAATAATACCTGGAGGAATGTACCCGGTAGATCCTTTGAGTGCATTTGTGGAAGTGAGAGCTCCATCTTCATTATTTGCAAAACATATAGTAGCAATGCCAAAGTCTATTAAATATGCAGTCATATCTTCACCCAACAACACATTGTTGGGTTTCAAATCACAATGAATCACTTGCACAAAGCAATGATGATGGAGATATGTCATGCCTTGGGCGATATCTATTGCTATATTCAACCTTTGAATCAAATTCAAACAACTTTGTTCTCCATCATCGGGATATAACCACTTTTCTAGGCTTCTTTTTGGCATTAATGGAAATATCAAAGCTTTGATTTGGAGATCTGAATAGCAAGTTATGACCCGAATCAAATTCCGGTGTCTAACTCTACCCAAAACTTTGCATTCTCTATCAAAACTCTTTTGAGCCCCTTCATTTTGTAGATTGAGAAGCTTGACAGCAACCATTGTGCCATCATTCAAAATCCCTTTGTACACTTTTCCAAAACTACCAATTCCTAACAAGTTTGCATCACTAAATTCATTTGTTGCAATGACGAGCTCTGCGTAGGAGATTCTTCGATGCCCCACATTTAATGATGGATCAGTCTCTCTCTGAATATTTCTCCTACAATTCTTTCTCCACAATATTGCAAGAAACAAACACAATACAACAATTGCTACAACAACAACTAGTATGATAACTCTTTTGAGATTCAAAACACTTTTATGTTTATGAGCATAGCACGGTGGTAGATTTACCCAAGGTCCACATAGACCAAGATTTCCCATAAATGCTGTGGCACCAATATTTTTGAAAACTCCTTCTTTAGGGACTTCCCCTGACAACTTGTTAAAAGAAAAATTCAAGTGATGGAGCATTGTGAGATTTGCTAGTGATATAGGTATTCTACCCGACAAATTGTTGGAGGAGAGATCTAGGTCTTGAAGACTTAGAAGTTCACTGATTAACACTGGAATTGGACCTTCAAGTGCATTGTAAGAAAGATTCAGATATGCTACTTCTTTCCAGCTTCCAACGATACTTGGAATGTAGCCAGCTATTTGATTTGCCGAAATATCTATGGCTTGAAGCATATCGAACTTTCCTAGTTCTAAAGGTACATGGCCACTTAATAAATTGTTTGACAAGTTGAAATAGAAGGCTAAATTTGCAAGGCCTGCGAGCTCTTGAGGTATGTGCCCACTAAGCTTGTTGTATGATAGATCTAGCAGTAGTAAGTTCACACATTTCCCTAAATTTGCATTTATTTCTCCTGATAACTGATTATGATTAAGATCTAAATATCTTAATTGCTGGAGGTTGGCCATAAAATCAGGAATTTTTCCAGACAAATTATTTCCAGAAAAATTTAAGAGACCTATGCTCTTTAGCTGCCCAATTTCCATTGGAATGTTTCCTTGTAAGTTATTGGAATCCATATATAACCTCTCCAACTTCTGAAGCATAATAATTGAAGATGGGATTGACCGTGTAAAATAATTACCTCTTAAACTAAGGTATGTTAGGCTACTTAAATTTCCAATAGCCGGAGGTATTTCTCCAGCTAATTCGTTGTAACCCAAGTCTAACACGTAGAGTTTTGTGGAGAGGTGGCCTAGAGAAAACGGCAATTGCCCAATGAAGTTATTATAAGATAAGTCTACAACTTGTAGATCAGAACAGTTACTAAGAGCAGTAAGAATGGGGCATCTCATGGTGTTGCCGCTAATAAAGTAATTCCCGCCAAATAAAAGCCGCTGGAGATGTGTCAATTTACCCAACTCCATAGGCACTATTCTGCTAAGCTGATTCGAATCTAAATCAAGCCCTTGTAACTTGGTACAATTGAAGAGGGATGAAGGAACGCTGCCACTTAGCTGATTATCACCCAGATAGAGATGCATTAACTGGGTGGTCTTCTTGGTACACAAATGCGACGGAATGTGGCCAACTAATTGGTTATCACCTATATGCAATACTTCAAGATTGGTGCAGTTGGACAACGAAGACGGAATGCGTCCCGTGAGATGGTTCCCAAACAGATTAAGAACGATGAGCTGGCTTAGCCTACCCAATTCGGAAGGGACACTGCCATGAAGGTTGTTACCCAATTCTAAGTACTTCAAAGAGGATATGTTTCCCAAACAGCCCGGGATTGTTCCCGTCAAATTGTTACCTCCCAAGGTCATGGTTGTTAGGATGGGGAGAAGGCATAGTTGTGGGGGAATGTTTCCCGTGAGGTTGTTATAGGAGAGACTCAATTTCCGTAAACTGCGACAATTACCCAGAGTGGGCGGAGCATCTTTAAGCGAAAGAGGGTTCCCAATTTATAGGGAATGTGGCCGTCAAAACTGTTGTTGTGAAGGCTGAGTACTGTAAGAAAGGAGAGATTGGCAAGAAGGGGAGAGATTGTACCTTGTAATCCCATGTGCGAAACATTGAGGGAAACGACTCTCTGCCTGCGCCTGCTGCATATGATGCCCGTCCACTGGCAGAATGAAACATTTGACATCCAAGACGTGGCTAAGGACTGGTTGGGATCATATGTGATTGCAGACTTGAATGCAAGCAGAGCGTGTTGATCGGAAGCATTGGTGAGACGAGGAGGATGGTGAGGAAAATGGGCGATGGGTGTGGAAAAGACAAAAGGATTGAGAAAGAGAATGAAAGAAAGGGTGGCGAGGAGAAGCATTATGGTAATCTGCATCTCTTGCGTGACAGAAAGAATGGTTTTTGATGAGAAAATGGAGATGCTATATAGCTGTTGCATTGAGTGAAGAGACTCGAATTAAGAACGAACTCTTAATTGCTCTGGAAAACTTGATAAGAAACAATGTATATATATAGAATGGCTTCAGTAGACCGCAGAGGACCACAGAGAAAATTTAGCCCAAAAAAAAACTCAAAAAATAGGGTAATAGGAGTTTTTAAATCTTGTTTTTGATAGTGGAGATAGATTTAGTACCATAAAAACCCTCATAAAAACCCTCTAAGGCACCCAAAATATTGAAATTGACAATGGTAACCTAGATTTACAAAAAAATCTTATTAGATTTTATCATATTATTATAAAAATTTCCATAATTTACCAAACAAATTTGAACTCTAATTAAACCACAACCTTAAATTATATTTTAAAACATTCATCTTATATAAATATGATAGCAATTTTTTTTTGAGAAGACTAGAATTTCATCAGACAAAAATACAGTTTTGAGAAAACAGAGTTTATAATCAAAGCAAAAATTCTCCCTCTATCAAATTTCCTAAATTTTAAGGTATAAATTTATTTTAATTCGGTATTTCAATATAGAAAGAAGAATTAAATTTCTCTTAACACACTGGGTCATAACAAGGTTAAATATAATATTTAATTTTATTAATAAGTTTAAATAATAATAATTTTGGTTTTTTATAATATATGATTTTCCTATACTATAATCTATAGACAAATATAATATTACATCTATTTTTATCCAAAAAATTTAAGCCCAAAAAAAGATTATTCTATTCTTTATCCCTAAAAAAGTTAAGTTCAAAATTTACTTACAAAAAGCTGGACATAGGCTGTATCTTGACACCTTGTTTCTAAAGTGACTTATTCGAGTACTAATTGAATTATTTAAGTTCGATGGGAGTGGTTTCCTACTAAATGTGAAAATGACTATTGAGGTTACTTTCACCTAGGCTCATGCACCAAACGGTCCAAACCTGTCCAATGTATATATATATACATTGCTTCTTAAGAATCTTTTCGAGATGTTCCGTGAGTTAATTTTCCGAAATTTCAAGTTTGAGCTTTCCAAAGAAGTAAGAAAAGAATATCACATTTCAATAAAATTATCATTAGTTGCATAACCCCTCGTGGAAGGCAAATTAAAGCTTTCTTCTATTTGAAGTTTGAATAAATCGAACGATGATGTTTTACTTGGAGAAGAAGGACCTCCATATGCACATTGAGATGGGAGATGATGGGAGGTATAGTGCGACCGACATCGATACTGCTACCTTTCAGAGGGAGTCTGGGACTCCTCTCACATTAAAAGATGTCATGTATGTTCCGGGTTTGAAGAAGAATTTGGTTTCAGTTTCCATATTGGAGGACCGTGGCTATGATGTTATATTTAGTAAGGGAAAGGATTTCCTACATCATATAACCTCAAGACAGGAGAAGCGGATCAAGGTTTGGGTGAAGAACCTCTACAAATTGGATGTAGAAGATTGCGTTGCTTTGAGCACTAAAGTAGAGAAGGTGTAGAGTCAAGACGTCAGTGAGTAGTGGCATTGAATATTGGGTCACTCACACCATTCAGCTATGTTATTCTGTCGGAATAGTATGTTGGCACTTAGATCAAGTTTCAAAAAGAGAGGGCTTTATTTCTAGGCAAATATTAGATATTAATCAACAACGACAACTACAAATCATAGGTATGGCCATTGTGCTTCATATGCTCTTGTCCAGTTACAGTGAACAACGTTAAAAAAAGCCTCATAACACTTGAGGGAGCCCCCTCTAGTTTGAGGTCCAACTTGTACCTAAAGTTTGGACATGTTGGTTTCTTGATGCAGTTTTGCAGCCAAGAACTTCGTTCGAGGAAAAGATAAAACATTTTGCGCCATTGTCAGGGAGTGAAGTAATGAATAAATCTTTCCCCAGAGATCGATCAAGACTATATCTACTCTTTGCTGGTGAACAAGGAGTAGGAATTTGATATTGTTTGTAATTCCTTCACCTGGTAGCTCCATTTTGTTTATATGGCAATTCCAATGGGTTATCAATTCCACTAGTTCTAGAGGTCATATGTCAAGTTTACTAATGTACTTGTGCAAGGCTCACTGATGGTTGCAGTGATTGTGAAAATTCCTACTCCAAGGAACCCCTACTGCAGCAAAACTGAATCTAATTCACCTACTTGATTTTAATAGACATTATCAAGTTATTCTCTGAATACTGAAGAAAATTACTTCTGCAGCCTAAACTACTTTAAAAACAAAAAACTGAGCAAAGAACAAGATACATAAGACAGTTATTTTTGGACAAAATAGTCCCGGGAAAAACCCAATGCAGGAAAACTGGTGCAACAACTCTGAGGGTTTTATAATATTAAGTGGTAATTCTAAATACAAATGTTGGATACCCTCCCAACAATCTAGTGATATAGAAACTACAATGGCAAAAAAACTGATTGAGCTTTTCCTCACTTCACCTAGCATATTCCATTTGATTTGGCAGCAAAAATGGCTAACCTCGACTACTTCTGCATTAGTCCTGTGTAGGCCCTGCGTTAACCTTACATGCTCTACATCAGCTTTGCAATGTCTCTTCTGCCTACTGCACCAACCTTCCCAGCTATTATGACAATTCCGATTTTTTGCGTGGAGGGAAACTTCTGCTTCTACGATGGCCCTTCTGGCTCTGCATCAGGCCTACATGGGCCCAGATTGGCCCAACTTCAGTCCTCTTAACTGCTTTTCTTCCTTTAGTATCTTCTCTCTGCCTCTCTGTTATTATTGTTGAACTATCCCTGCCCTTCTGCTACAACTGATTGCTCAGGTCGAATTCTCAGCTTCCTAGCCCGAGAAATCAAACTCTAGATCAATTTGTTCTCTCCGTGTGTTTCTAAATGAACCCCAAGCCTCCTTATTATACTTTTCTCGTTGAGACTTCAACAACCGAGATTAAGTCTCTTAGCAATGGCTAAGATTAAAACTTGACTTGATCTGCCTTCTAAATCATTCTCACCCATACTTCGATTAATACCCCTTAATATTTTAATTTTTTTAAGTTTAGACTTAGGAACCCCATTAAAAATATTAATTATTTTGATAAAATACAATCTCGGTGGAATTTTACCAAACAATTTCTAGGTTATTTAGAACTCATGTTCCTTAGCCTCTCCACCAATTTTCAAGTCTAGAACACTTCTAATGCTACCAAAAACTAACACTCCCTCTTAGCGAGGAAAGTGCTCTAGAAACGATGTCCAATTGCATGTTGCTCTATCTCTGAAGCACCTCCTTTTCGTAATGTTTCTTTCACCAACATTGTGATGTTGTTGCTACTGTACTGATGCCCATGACACTGCCACTACCACTACTGCATCTATATTACAACTCCCTCTCAAATGTTGCATCTTCTATGTTGCATCTGCTATGCTGCTAACACTGCATTCATACTGCAACTCAGTTGCTGAGAGAAGAAACTGAAAACCATCCAAAATTAACTAAATTTAATTATGTTCAACATAATAGCAGGAATGTTGGAATCTGACGGCTCTAGTCTCCAACCCTCTGAATCTTCTGTGTTTTTGTTGACTCCTGCACTATGCCATCTACACTGCTTCCAACCTTTCTCTGCGCTGATCAGCTCCTAGTCTCAGGCTATTATATCTCTCTCTCCAAACAATCCACTGCATCATCTGACACCAAACCCATCTCGCTATTGCTAAATCTTAGGCTCCCATAGCAAAGAATTGATCTAAGAGGTGGACTCCTTAAGGATCTTTCCCACGTGTAGTCCTCCTGACTACAGCTCAATATCACCCCATTTCCCTCCTGGAGATGCCTGGGCACTCATGGTAAACTCATCTTTGTCAATTTTTGTTGGAGTAGCGTTAGGATCATGTTTCTCATCCTTATCCTTTTGACTCAAAGGACATTGGGATGCAAAGTGGCCCATCTCACCACATCTAAGACATTTCACCTTTGAAATGTCCTTCTTTTGCTTATGCTTATGTTGTCCCTTTGATGCTAGAGTTGCGTTCTCCTCCTCCTCCTCCTTGGTCTTCATGCCACTCCCACTGCTGCCATTAAGGTTGACCTGTACTAGGTCCCTCCTTAATTCCTCATGTTGAAGGGCTTCCCACATCTCCTCCCATGAAGTTATTATTTCCCTACCCAATATTCTTTGGAAGAAGACTGTCCATCCATCTGAGACTCCATTTAGGGTTGTCCTTACCATCGCAGTATACTGAGGAGTAGACCCCACTGCAACAAGCTAGTCTCTGGTGTCTTAAAGACATTCAAGATAGGAGTTAATCCCTTCTCCCTTCTACATTAATGTCCATTGCAACTTTTGTTCTAGGTACATCTTACGTTGTTCGGAAGAGCCTTGATATAGTGAAGACAAAGCTTCCCACATCTCCCGGGTTATATCTTTGCCATGCATGTGTGAGACTCCATGAACTCAAACTCCATTAGGTATGAAACTCTTCACCTTCCCCTGCTCAGCCTTGTACTTCTTCTTCTGATGATTATCTGTGGGAACAACCACAACACTCTTGACATAGTCTTCGAGATCGTACTCCTATAGAACAACTAAGATTATGGTATTCCATATGACATAGTTGGAAGCTCCTTCCAAGCTATCCTGATCTTTGAGCCCATGTGATGCCATCTCACCCAATCTGTTGAATTGACTCCTCTAGTCATTGCTCAGCTGCCCAGAGAGAAATTCAAACTTTTTGGCAAAAAAATCTCTGAGGAGAAAATTCCCCTTCTATCTTTCTTTTCTCTTTTCTGATGGATTTCTGCCTCGGCAGAAACTGCGCCCTTCAAGCACTACGATGAGGCTCTGCATCACTCCCTTTGCCTCTACAAACTGATGAACCAGAAATTGTACCTCTATGTCGACTCTTTCAGAGAGAGATTTCCAGAATATCTTCTTCCCAACAAGGACTACGCAATCCCTTCAAGGGGATTTGAATTACTGCCAAATGTCGGTGCAGCAGCTCTGAGGGTTTTCTATTATTAAGCAATAATTTTGAATACAAATGTTGGATGCCCTCCTCACAATCTAGTGACAGATAAAATACAATGGCGGAAAAACTAAGTGATTTTTACCTCACTTTACCCAGTTGATCTAGCAGCAAAACTGGTTAACCCTGACTAATTCTGCATTGGCCCTGCGTAAGCCCTACATTGTCTCTTCTACCTACTACGTCAACCTTTACAGCTGTTCCGGCAGTTCAAAATTTTTGGGTGGAGGGAAAAGTCTTCTACTGCGCTAGCCTTTTTAGCTCTGCATCAGGCCTACATGGGCCCAAATTAGCCCAGCGTTAGGCCTACGTGGGCCCAGATTAGCCCAACTTTAATCCTCTTAGCTGCTGTGATGCCTTCAGTAGCTTCTCTCCACCTCTCTGTCAGTACTCCCGAACTATCCCTGCCCCTCTGCTACAACTGATCACTCAGTTCAAATTATCAGCTTCCTAGCCCCAGAAATCAAACTCCAGATCAAATTTTTCTCTCAGTTCATTTCTAAATGAACCCCAAGCCTCCTTCTTATATTTTTCTCGTTGGTACCTCAACAGCTGAGATTAAGTCTCTAATCAACGGCTAATATTAAAACTTGAATTGATCCGCCTTCTAGATCCTTCTCACCCATATTTTGATCAATACCCATTAATATTTTAATTTTCCTAAGTTTAGACTTAGGAACCCCATTAAAAATATTAATTATTTTAATGAAATACAATCTGGGTGGAATTTCACCAAATGGTTTCTAGGTCCTTTAGAACTCATGTGCCTTAACCTGTCCACCAATTTTCAAGGTTAGAGCACTTCTAATGCTACCAAAAACTAATAGTCATCAGTATATTTATCTTCCTATTGAGGAAAACAACTATGTAGTCTTCAGGGTTGGAGTTTATTTGGTGATTTTGAGTGATTGGAACCTACGAAGACCGAAGGAGTTCCTTCAAAGTCCCACTATAGGGTTTTCATTCTTTCAGCCCGCTACAACAAATGACAGACGTCGAGGTGGAGGGAGCTCTGAAGCCCCCTCCTTTCGGGATATGGTAGCTGGTAAGAACAAGGAGCCATAAACCTTTTTTTCACAAAGTTCACAAATTATAATGCATTTCACTCTTTAATAATAGCCTAATCATCAAGAGAGGCAAGGCAAGGAAACAAAAAGGAAGCAGAAGGTAAGTCTGCAAAGGAGGCCATAAAAAAAAACTTCAACCTTAAGGGAAGATAAGGAAGCAGAGGTAGAACACACACATTCAAGACAACCACAAAGAGAAAAAGAAAAAACCAAAAACAATTGCGATTGGAAGGCAAAAAAAATTATGGTTCTCGAAATCTAGGAGCATGCAGTTATATGCACGACATTCATGGGCATTTGGCCCATTGAGAAAGCTTTGAATTGGTGGATACAAACAAAATGGAAACCAAAAGAAGAGCTTAGGCTGTAACTGGGATCAAAGGGATTATTCATAGTCATTTTCAACCTCCTCGAAGACAGAGATGATTTTTTGAAAGGAGGTCCTTATTTTTTCAACTCGGCTAGGCTCTACATGAGATTCTAGAAGGAAAATTAAACCCCAAAAAAAGAAGATTTCACAAGATTCTCAATGTGGGTTAGGCTATACTCAGTTCCCATAGATTATTGGGCACCATCATTACTTAAAGGCATAGGAGATGAACTAAGAGAATAAATAAAAATGTCAGAAGGCACTAAAAATGGCCACTATGTTTCCTACACAAGAATATGTGTATACATAGATGTCTCAGAAGCCCTACCTGAGGCAATAAAGCTAGTATTTAGAGATGAGTTTTGGCTTCAAAGCATTGACTATGAGCATATACCATTCATATGTAGGAAATGCGATGAACACGAACATATATTCTGAGACTGTCCCCAAAATAAGGCTACACAAAGCAACGAACAAGCTCAAAGGAAAAAAGATGAGCAAGGTTTCATAAAAGTTGGACCATGAAACTATCATAACAAGAAGGCATAGGGAAAACAATATCAATACCAAGTAATTAGTAAAAATAAATATGAAGCACTACAAAAAGTACAAGAAGACCCTCCCTTAGATAACAAGAATGAAGAAGAAACTATTGGAAGTATCCAAAACTTAGGAAATCAAGAACAAGGGGAATGGTTTTTCAGGCTATAATTCTTGTGCATCCTGAAGATAGCCTAAAACCACATTCATAACCAAATGGGGAACATATGCTTACCAGAAGATGTCTTTTGGATTGATAAATGATCAACCTACATTCGAAAGAGCAATGGATATCACTTTCAAAGGTTTGATCAATAAATTAGTTGTTGTGTACTTTGAAGATATTATAATCTATTCAAAAAAGAGGAATAATCATCTTCATGACCTAAAAAAAATCTTTGAAAGATGCATAAAATTTGGAATATCTTTAGCTCCTAAGAAGTCATTCTTTGCTCTTAGTGAAGGTAATCTTCTTGGCTTTATTGTTTCCAAGGAATGAATTTGCATAGACCCAGATAGGATTAAGGTGATTTCAGAAATTCCCTTGCATCAAACAAAAAATCCATGCAATCCTTTATTGGTGAGATCAGTTTTTTCAAATGAGTTATCCCTGACTTTCACAAATTATATTTCCTTTACAAACCATGATAAAATAAGGCAGTGTGCAAATGGGGAATAACTAAAAGAAAGTCTTTTGAATCAATAAATAAATCCATCATAGATGCTCCTTCATTATCAACACCCAATTTTTCTGAAGAATTTGTTCTATATAATTTTGCTTCTGAACACTCCTCTGTAGCAGTTTTGACCCAACCAAATGAAGAACAAGTTGAAGCTCCCATTGTCTTCTTTAGTTCTAATCTACAAGGAGTTGAATTAAACTATTCAGAAGTGGAAAAACAAGATTATGTGGTTTTTAAGTCAATAAAACATTTCATACCTTTTCTCCTGAAATTACATACGAAAGTAATTGTTCCTTTCCCAATAGTTAGAAAATCTCTTATTTAGAGAGGATTATGAATACTTTATTATATTTTTGGAGAGGGAAAATATATTCAAAATGGTCAAATATCTTTATCTAGAAATAAATAACAAATAAAACGATTTATAAATTATTTCGTGAGGATTAAGAAATGAGTGAAATTGAAATAATTATTAAATAGTGATTTAACAATTATTCCGAAAGTAGAATTAAAGAATAATAAACAAATAATGATTTATTTAATTATTCCTAGGTGATTTAGTCATATCACAAACAAAACTCGTCCATTGATGATCTAGATCCAATGGTTAATGTGCATCAACACTTCACTTCTTCGCTCTTCTCTTCATTTGAGTTTTTACGGTTAGGAGTTACTGCGGCACTTCAACCAGGCTCAAGGGCTTCTGCTCTCTCCTCCTTCCACTACTCTTTCTCCTACTCATTGTTCATGGTCTGGAAGTGCTCCATATCCTTGGCAGCCTGACATTGACAATCATCATGTAGTTTACCAGAGGGTATAGAATCCCAATCGTACCAAATATAGCTTTCCTTACATAGCACTCCTTCATTCGCCGGACGATCAACTAACATGTTAGCTTTTCTTCGCACATGAACGAAGTTGACGGTTCTCAGGGTTGGCAAGCAGAAATGAATACGCTGAAAGACCTACAATAGCCTCCAATGTTTCGACACTTTTCCAGGTACCGTTCCATTACACATTTTCTTGGCTTCATTAATGACCAATTCAGAGTCAGCTTCAATGATGGCATTGTGTAAATTTGACTCTACCAGGATTTCCAGGCACTGCTCAATGCCATGAGCTCCGCTTTGTTATTAGTTGCAATTCCCAAATGACTATGAAATATATCCTTTATGTGCCCCTACTCATCTCTTATGACACCACCCAATCCAACCATCCTTGGGTTGCCCTTAGAAGCCTTGTCTATATTGATTTTCAAAAAACCACAAGGAGGAGGCTACCAAATATCTTTACCAACAGTTGCTTTTCTCACACCCTTGTCAGTGCCTTGGGGAACTAGATAATGGAGACCCAACTGTAGTGGTATGCTAGCATCTTGGGGCGATGGAGGGTCCTTAATAATTTTCCACATTACGGCTCCTACTGTATCTTTGAGATGTCGTAAAATTTGGACAATGATGTTCTGGGTCGAGCCTGTTTTGTTCTTGAAAATCCTACCATTGTGTTCTTTCTAGACATCCCAGATAATAAAGCCTAGAACCAGAGTCCAAGCCTTGTTAATTATTTCATTACCTGAGAAGTCTTTCCTCCAATTCTTCAAAGTGTTGGTGATGTTGAGTCTGTCCTTGTCATTTTGCATGAAGACTGAGGCCACCCAATCCCACAAGGTTGAGGTGAAGGGGCAAAGGTTTAGTAAATGTTCCATCATCTCCTCCTATAAGCCACATAGATGGCATTTGGATGGGCCAAAAATACCCCTTTTCAGAATATTTTCCCATGTGAGAATTTTCTTTTGGTGAACCAACCACATAAACAACTTGATTTTCATCCATTGCGAGTTTTGCCAAAAGTCATTCCAAACCTGATCAGGGTTTGGATAATCAAAACCTAGGGCCATGCATTTAGATTCTTTGAGGTTAAAGGTGCATTCAGTGTTTCAAACCCATCTTAGTTGGTCAGACGAGGATGACACCAAAATCTTCCTTTGCTCCAGTTCAAGAGCAAGGGAATCCGCCTGGGCCTTCAAAGGACTCTCTTCACTATAACCAATATCCTTCCACCTTCTCCATTTACCATTGTCCCTTACCTAATCCCAGAAGTCACTTACCATAAGTAAGCCTTTGTTGTCAGTGTCATTTTTGAGAGAAGTTAGTTCTTCTCTAAACAAATTTGGTTCCTCTTGCTAGTTATCCTCCCAAAACTGTGCAGGGTTCCCAGCATGGATCTCCCAGAAACTATGCTACTAGACAATGGATCTATCCTCCCAATCAAGGCTTCAAATGTGGGAGCCCTTGATGAGCCTTGAAATTCAGATATGATCCCTCTCCTGCCAATTATTTGCATATTTCTGTTTCCAAAGCTGGGCCCAAGGGGTTGCCAATTCCTTGAGCCATCTCCACCAAAGTTTGGCTCCCGAACCTCTACTGAGGATTTCAGGGTCATGAAGCACCAAACCACCATGGGCCTTACGTTTGCAGAGCTTGTCCCAAGCTACCAAAGCCCACTTATTTTTCTCTTCCCCTTTGCCCCAAGGAAAATCTCGTTGAACCACTCCTGATTTGTTGCATAACACCTTTGGGAGCAGGAAGAGCCAACAACATGAAAATGGGCATAGCTTGCAAGACAACCTTTGTAAGCACAAGATTCCCTACCAAATTCAACGTCCTGCAGGTCCATTTCTTGACTTTGTCCTGAATTTTATTAGTTACCGGCTCCCACACTCCCTTGCTCAGAGGTTTTTCAATAACAGGCATTCCAAGGTACTTGGAAGGTAACTGATCCTTTTGAAACCTGAGAATTTTGGTGAGGTTCCTCTCAATAGCAATGTCAGTGTTGAAAAAAAACACCTTTGATTTGTCGAGGCTTACCTCTATACGAGCAGCCAAAGCAAAGTCATTCAAGATTAGTTTGAAAGCTCTGGCTTCCTTGACCATAGGAATGCCTTGCAGTATTGTGTCATCAAGAAATTGTTGATGAGTAGAAGCAGCACCATCTGGGGTAAGTTTCAAACCCTGGATTCTTCCTTCAGCATTTTCCATTTTGATCACTTTACCTAGCCCTTCCATCATGAGAGCAAAGAGGAAGGGGTATAGTAGATCCCCTTATCTGAGACCCCTAGAAGGCATATAGGTTCTAGAGGGGGAGCTGTTAAGCAGAATGGAGAAAGTAGTCGTAGAAACAAGGGCCATAACTCATCTTATCTAGTTGTGGTTGAAACCATAAGCTCTTAGCACTGCCTTGATGTAAGATTAGCTTAGCTTATCATAAGCTTTCACTAGGTCTAGCTGCATGATCATACTAGCTTGCTTATTGCTCTTAAGAGAGTGTACTATCTCGTGAGCTTGTATGATGTTGTTAAGAATCTGTCTTCCTCCCACAAATCCAGTTTTCTCCTCTGAGATGAGAGTGGGAAGAAGAGGCTTGAGTCTGTTAGATATCACTTTGGAAATAATTTTTTACACCACATTACATAAGGCTATGGGTTTGAATCTGTCCAGTGTCATAGCTTTTTCCTGCTTTGGAATGAAAGCTATGAAAGAGGCATTAAGAGATTTCAAAATAGTTTTGGATCTTCTAGAGTCTTCCACAACATCAAGGATATCCTGTTTGACTATTTTCTAGCAAGCTTTGAAGAAGTCCACATTGAAACCATCAGGGCCAAGAGCTTTCCCATTTTGCATCTCATTGATAACTTCACTAACCTCCTCTTTAGACACTGGCCTATTAATATTGCGGTTTTCTTCCCTGGTTGCAAGCTTAGGAATGAACTTTTTGAAATTGTTAATGAACCGAGTTCTGTCGACGAGAGGCTCCTTTCCTATGCTAAGGAAGTGTTGAACTAGGACAGATTCCATTTCTTTGTGAGAGACGAGCTCTTTCCCTTGAGAATATTTAAAGTTTGAAATTTTGTTATGAAATCTGTGATCCAAGGTTGATCTATTAAAAAACTTCATGTTTCTTTCTCCTTCTCTAATCCACTGCACCCTCGATTTTTGTCTCCAGAAAATCTCCTCTTACATGCACCGATCTTCCCATGTTCTGAAGAGAGTTAGCCTGAATTTTTTGTTCCTTGGTAAAACCTTCTGAGATGATGATCTAATTAATCTCCTGGAGTTTCTGCTCAACTTCTTTTTGGCTTTAAAAATATTACCAAACTCTTGTTTGTTCCAATATTTAAGCCTAGATTTGATGTGTTTAAGTCTCTGCTGCAACATGAACATTTTAGTGCCTTGAACAGACATATCTTCTGTCCATCATTTGTCAATATTTCTAGTCAAGTCATGGTGAGAGAGCCAGACATTTTCAACCTAAAAGGCTTGTTCCTCAGTGTACCCATAAAATTAGCTTCAAGCTGGATAGGCCAATGGTCCAAGCCTCCGAAGGGAAGGATTAAAGCTGACATATCAAGGCATGTGAGAAGGAGGTCCTCTGAGATTATGAATTTATCTAATTTAGAGGTGACTTGAGAAGCCCCTCCCCTCTTATTATTCCAAGTAGAAGTTCCATTTACTATTTCGGTGTCCACTAGCCCCATGTTATTCATGAAGTTCTAGAAGGCAATGGAGTCTCTGCCTAGTGTTCTGGTACCACCTTTTTTCTCTGTAAGAGATATGATCATATTGAAATACCCCGCCAGAATCCAGGGCATATCCGAGTATCTCTCTCTTAGCTCATCAAGGGAGGTGAGAAGCTTAAGTTTGTCTTCTAGTTTTTTAGGACCATAGACGTTAGTGATCATGTATATCTCCTTATCATCCAAAGGTTGAATCACCAACGATAGATAGTTCCTAGAATTCAACATCTAGGATTCCAAGTTTTTGAGGATCCCATAGAGTAAGAATCCCACCTGCCGAGCTATCCGATTTAACATCTAGATACTCATACTTGACTAACCATTTGTTGTGTATCTATCTGATCTTGTCCATCGAACATTTTGTTTCCTGAATAGAAACCATATCTGATTTTTCTTCTTTTATTCTACTGCTAAGAGTTCTTTATTTCCTTTTACTTCCTAGACCCCTAATGTTCCAAGTTGTAAGCTTCATTAAGAAAGGTTTGTAAAGGAGTAATTGTTAAGATCCCTCATATTACCTGAGTTAATCATGAGTTTCCCACATTTGGTCAGCAACTCATTCTGTTTTTTTCTTCCTCTTTTCCTACCCTAGTTCTTGGAAGAATGCATCAGTGTATCCTCCATCGTTTTCACTCCCCTATTTGCCTAGCTATCATGGTTTCTTTTGACTCCAGAACACTTCATTTGTGATCTCAAGAGGAAGAGTTGTTGAACCTTGTCAAACTCCTCTTTTGGCAAAGAGTCTACCCCTTTGGTCATTCCCTGCTCCAGAAACTTTTCTTAATTTTAATTAGAAATAAATTAATAAAAAATGTTTACTAAATTATTTCCCATGGTGAAATTGATTTTGCTATGGTAAAATTAATCCTACATGGTGTATTTCGATCCACCTAGTTAGAAATGGCTAAGTGATCATTTTTTAGGTGATAACAAAAATTATTGAATTGAAATTTTTGAAGTAATAAGAATATTGATTCACATCCTCCCATGTCAGTATTCAACACATTTCTCACTTCAACATATACATAGGAACTCATTTATTTTTCATTTAAATATTTTTCAGAAATCTCTTTTTATTTTTATTTTTTATATTGCAAGGAAAATGTTTTTTTTGTCTATCAATAAAAGAACATTGAAGAAAGAAAATCAAATTAAGAGAAGAAATCTTGTAGAGGTTGACTAATTTTCCAAAAAGAAGACCATACCTAGACAAATGGAATCAAAAAACATTTTGGTTGCCCCTTTGAACTTTCAATAAATGGGACTAACTTTAAGAAAAGATGCTAAATAGCTACTTCTTAAAATTAAGAATAAAATGAACATTCTAATTATAATTAGTAAATAAAAGCACTACATGAAAAGACATCCTCTCTTATGATTATATATAAATGTCTATTTTTATAAATATTAAAGTTAATAGTGAAATGTACAATAACAAGGTAAATAAGTGTCGCATGGCAGTGTAGTCCATACCATTCATGACAGGTATGTATGTATAAGTTATAAAAATATACAACTGAACATGTGATAGGTTTAGGTAGGTAATTGAATCCTTCAATTATTTCCCTTAACCTCATTACTACACATTGAAAAATGATGTTTCTTGCTTTAGCATGAAATTTATTCAAGAATAGTGGCAGAAAACCCTTGGACCTAAAACCTATAGCTAACCTATCTATACCAATGATACTCATAAAGTTTGAATCTTTCTAGGTTAAAATATACCAAGAAGAAAAGTTATAAGTAGAGGTGATTAGATAAGTAAAAATTAATAAGTAAAGGCAATAAGATCAATAGGTTGTACAAATGAGTATGGTTGTACTTCGTGTAACTGTTTAAGAATTATATTTTCGATTTATATGATGACCAAGAGAAGGGTAGAGAATGGTTGGCTAGGTATAAGATGTCAAAAGCATAACCACATAGTTATGATTATAATTAGGAAACATTTGAATCACACAGATTAACTTTTTTTTTGTAAATTGAGGTTCTTTTCATTAATCAAAAGGAGATTACATAGTTATCACAATTCAAGTAATCTCACCTCGACTGGGTTTGTTGACCAATGTTATCCCTGGACAAAAAAACAGAAGCAAAACCAGATTAGAAGTCCAAAGCCTAACATGCCAAAAGCACAAAAATAAAAACAGAATCGAAAGAACACATGTGATCATGGTCAATCATCATAAGTAACTGATGTTGGATTGTCCAGCCCAGTCCCTACAGGGGGGGGGTGGTATGAGCATTGAACATGTTTCTCAAAATGAGTCATCCACATTTCCAACTTCTTGACCTTTTTTGCTAGCAAATTTTTTCCCTGCCAAACTACCACAATCCTTTCTCTGGCATGGCATTGAAAGTAATGCAGTTGATTTAGTGTGGCAATGATAGCCTCATGCTCTTCCTTTCTAGTCCTCCAGTTAACTTCTAGGTGATCTAGAATACTTTGGCACAGGTCAAAAAAGGCATCAGAGCAAATATGTCATCCAGAAACTCATACGCACCCCTGTCAACATCTCCGACCCTTCACACCTGCGCCACCCCCACGAGCCACACTACCTTTCTTACTGTCGTCAATTACATCTCCACCTCGCGTAGATATCTGACCACCTCTACCACCACTAGCTCCTAATGACACTTTGATCACACCTCCAATAACACAACCACCTTGCATGGGTCGTTTAACAGCCCAGACCCCCAACACCACCTTCAGGTCATTTTTGGAACCACCCTGAATTGTCGAGGCTCCCCACCACTTGGGTTGGGAGCGAGAATTATGTGGCATAGGTTGCATGGTGACTTCCCAAGAAGATACCCCCAAGACAGGACCGATAACATTCTGCAAAACATCTCGACAAATCATGGACCAGAGCGAGCTAGAGGCCAACCCCAAATTATCTAGCAGAAGCCTTCCCCTCATAACTGACATCCAACACACACTAGCAAGGAGGGAGGAAAGAAAACCCATAATTAAGTTTCATGCCAACCAAAAAGATGGCTCTTCTTCTCCTTTGACAGGAGAAGCACCTGGGAGAAAAGGTGCAGACAGAAGGACTTGACACTATAGCACAAACACGCGAGAGATGAACCTAAGCCAATTGAAAGATGAAGAAAACTCCACCGGACCTCCCTGCAACCTCCGAGACCAATTGCTACTCACCCAGAGGTGAGTTTTAGAATTCCAAGATAATACCACCGAGAGAGGAAGAACCAAAAGATTTCTAAAGAACAAGAGGCTTAGACACCATCCGAAACAATGAAAATACTCAGGGAAAAACTATTAAGAAACACAGGTACGGACACTAAGATTGGGCATCTTACCATGAAAATTACCCTTAAACCGCTGACAGAAGCGAGGAGCTAGACACTAGCAGAAGAACTTGATTCTTTTTCTATCTGTTCATGGTGGTCAAAGCAACGACGACATTTTCTCCACTACTCCCAGACTACCCGAGGGTCAAAGCAACCAAACAAACTAACACTGCTTTGACCACAATCTGTCAACCTCCATACTACTGATGCAATATAACATTCCATAACCCCAAAAATCACCATTAACCAACCCACCTTACCAGCACACATTCTCGCGGAGGATGAGTCTCGTACACCACATCGTTACTCTCACCTTACACCTTACATAATGGGAGGAAAGGAAATTTGTCCTCCCTCCCATCTATCGTATGTTTACATCCGTTACACACGCATCGAGCACGTCTTGAAGTTCATCACCCCCATCGGGGACACACAAATTAACTTTTTAAATGTAAAAAATTTACTAAATTTTATCACTATTTAATATATGAATTAGTTTTTGTAAAGATATTCAAAATTTCAATAATTTTACATATTTTAGATCTAGAAAAATTTAATGATAATATTAAAGATAAATTATTATTATTTTTTAACACAGTCAGTTAATTTTTATATATTGCAAAAAAAAAGGGGAAAGGAAGCTAGTTCCTTGTACAATCAGAGGAGGGCTAGATCAAAGTAGTGTGCTAAAGGGAGCGCAGTCCCCACATCTACTTTAACAACCCTATTTCTTATAAACTTCAAAAACTGAAGTGTTGATGTCGAGGTTCTGAGCTATGGGATAACTTTCCAAAATTTGACTTGAGCTCCTTAAGCCTTCGCGAAGTAACCAAACCTGCACTTAAATTTGAAAAAAGCGGACTTAACCATAAACCCGCACTTAACTTTGGAAAAGGTGGTCATAAACACAAACACACGGGAACTCAATTTCTACTTTTCCAAAGCCTTGGCGTGATTTTCAAAGCTTACCTTTATTAGGCTCAATCTCCATCATATATTTCCTCCATCAAACCTGACGGACACCACCGAACGCCGATCCTTCAACCTGTGCGTCACTCCACTACCATTGATCAACACGCGATAGATCCAACGGCTAACAGGGGTTTCGGGTGGGAAAATCATGCAGAGAATACCCGCCCAATAAAGTAGTATTCTCACCCCACCTACTTGCTACATGTCCAATGGTGAGTGGAATCAGGGGGGGGTCCCTCCTGAAACCACTTACCGCTTAATCACCTCCCGAAATACCATTCCTTCTTATTCTCACCTTTCCTCTTTGACTAAATCTCGAGCAAGATAGCGCTCGATGACCCTTGATCTACCACCATCGAGTTCCTCTCCCAATACTACTGATGTCATTCCCCATCCGTTGATCTCCAGATCCAACGGTTGATTCTTCATCTGTCTCCTCACTCTTTCTTTGCGGCAATTCTTCAATGTTTTGTGGTTTCTGTTCCTAATGTATTGGTCTCTGTTGAGGAGAGACTTGCTGCTGTTGATTGCCAGACTGTCTCGGGTCACCTACGAGCTTGCGCAGGTGAACGTGGAGACCTAACTGTTACTTGCATTACCGTTACGGTCCAGGCGTTCGTGGTTGACATGACTAATGCCGACTTCGCCCAGGAGAGGAGGACAATTGAAATCTTGTTTCATCATATAGTGTAGCTTTTTAGGATTATGAGAGTCATGTGCTCTAAGCAAGGCTGATTACAGTTGAGAACCTCTGCTAACATATATTCTCTGTTTTCCTCATGCAATCTCCATCTTTAGTTGATGTTTTGATTCTTCTTTTTTATTCTTTCCCCTTGTAAAATTTCTTGTGATATTCTTTCATTATTCTCTTTGACAACCCCAACTGGTTTGTCAATTGCTTTGTTAACATGGTTGTCAGCGTCCTTATTTTGGTTTCTCAGGACATGCTTTATGGTTATTTTTCCCAGACTTTCAAAACTTGTTCTAATCCTTTGATAGATTTTATTGAGGGCTATGCTTTTGAAGTCCCTTTTGGCATCCAATGCGGCTATTATGATAGCTGAGTCCCCTATTATTATAGGGTCCTTGATTTCATTTTTGTTTAAAAGCCTTGTGCCTAGGAGAAGGTTGTATGCTTCAGCCCTGTTGTTTGTCATTTCTTTAAGGCTCCATTCATAGGTTATTATTTTTTTTCCATTTGGATCTAGTATAACTCCTCCTGTCCCTACTTTACTTGGGTTATTTTTTGTAGCTTCGTCAAAACAGAGAATGTGTCTCTTCTATTCTTTTATCCATTCTGCAAATTCTTTATCCTCCAATCTTAACTTCCAATTCTTGTTTGTGTGAAATTCTTTATTTTTTGATATAATTGTTGCTTTTGGTTTGTTTTCTAACATTGCTTTGCTATACCAGTCTTTCTCTTCTTGTTGTAAATTGTTCTGGTCCATTTTTGAGATTCCATTTGTACGTATTATCTCTACAACTTGGCTCCAAGTTTTTGCTAGGATCTTGCCTAGATTTGGCTTTTGTTCTTTGAAAATGCATTTGTTTCGGGCTAACCAAATTTGCCAACACACGATTGAAGGGAGACATTTCCATATCCTATTTATTGTTGCCTTTTTTTCTTTGTATTTGGGTAGCTTTTATCCCAGTTTTTATGAAGAGTTGTCAATTGAATTGTTGGACTTATGTTTATTTCCAAAGGACTTGTTTCCTATTTCAAAACTCTCTCGCCACCATACAATTAATGAAGAGGTGTTGGATTGTTTCTTCCTCATTTTGACACATGACACGTTTTGAGGGCCTTTGTATTCCCTTTTTTTTTAATTTTTAGAGGTAAGAATTTTACCTTTGAAAAGGGTCTAGGTGAAGACTTTAATTTTGGGTAGACTCTCTGAATTCCAAGCCGCCTTCCAAAGATTCAAGTCATTTTGATTGTGAAGTTTTTGGAGAAGGTTGTACCCCAATTTCACTGTGTAATCCCCTCCATTTGGGTCCCAAACAAAGTCATCCTGCTCTTCTATGTTGATGGGTGCGGCCCCTGCCAGATGGACTTCTAAAATTTCTCACTTACTTTTTAGTCTCGATGGTGTAACCAGCTTTTTCCATATTACCTAGTTATTCTAATCCAAATCTAAAATAGGATAAAGGGTGTTAAAACTTTTCTCTTCCATCCATATCTGATGTCCCCTTAAATTTTGTTGCTGATTTAAGGGGGTTTTCCCCATTATTCTATCCTCCCAAATAGAAATTTTTTTGCCATTCCCTAGATTTTTGGATATTCGATCTTTAATAAGAGGAATTATCCTTTTAACCAATTTCCAAATTTGGGTGCATGGCCTATCTGGAATAGTATCAGTGAGCAGCTTTTTTCTATGACAATTTAAGTATTTCATTGTTAGTACTTTTTCCCACCAGTGACCATTCCCATTTATCATTCTCCAGATAATTTTTGTCCGTAGAGAAATGTTCATTAGTCTTGGTAGGCATATTTCTATACCTCCATTTTCATAGGGGAGAGTAACTTGCTCCCATTTAACAAGGCTGAATTTTTTATTATCTTGTTTTCCTCCTTGCTAGAGGAAGCTTCTAATTATCAGTTCCATTTTCTTATGGGAATTTGCAGGAGCCATAATGATTGCATACTGATATATAGGCAAGGCCGAGAGAAGTGCTTTAATCAGTGTCACTCTTCCTGCCAAGTTGAGCCACATCACTCCCTAATTCTGAATTTTCTCCCTCATTCTCTCCACTTGCTTGTTCTAGACTTTTGATTTGACCACTTCCTTTGCTAAGGGCAGCCCAAGATAAGTAAAGTGGCTCCAATTTATTTGTAAAGGTATTTCCAGTATTTGTGAGATACACTGCATTGTTTTTGTTGGGGTATTCCAGCAATATATTCTGCATTTGAAGTTGTTTAAAATTCCTCCCGAAGCTAGGAGAAATTCATCCAAGACTTTTTTGAATTGTGTTTTTGTAATGCAGGATGCCCCACCTATGAGAAGGGTATCATCTGCAAAGAGAGAGTGCTTTATATCTTTGACTCTTCTCGATATTTGGATCCCTGTTATTTTTTTCTCTTTTCTCTGTTTTTCCAGCATAGCACTCAGCGATTCAGCCGCGATGATGTACAAGAATGGAGAAAGAGGAAAACATTGCCTCAGCCCTCGTGTGCTTTGGAAAAATTTACTGGGCCAACCATTGATTAATGGAGCTATTCAAGGATTTGATATACATGCCTGGATAATCTCTATGAAATTTGTTGAAAATCCAAACCTTTTGAGAGCTGTTGCAAGAAAGTTATGGTTAACTCTATCAAAACCATTAGCCATAAATAACTTAACAATCATGCCTCTCTCCTTTCTTCGGATACTTTTGTGGATAGCCTCCTGTACAATTATCACATTGTCTGTGATTTTCCTCTTGGGGACAAATCCTCCTTGGTTTTCTGAAATTATTTCCGGAAGTAATTTTTTCATTCTATTTGCTAGAATTTTGGTAAGTATCTTATAAGACGAATTGCAAAGGGAGATTGGCATATATCTGTTAAAATTTGTAGGATTGGGTTCTTTGGGAATGAGGGCTAGGAAGGAGGATTTTGTATTTCCTCCAATCTTTTTTTTTTGGAAAGCATTTTTGAGCATTCTCGTTAGGTCTTTTTTGATAATTTCCCAAGGTTGTCTGTAAAAGGCCATTGTAAACCCATCTGGACCTGGTACCTTATTAGGGTGGAGGTTCCACGCAGCTTCTATGACTTCTTCCTCAGTAATTTCTTTGTCTAATTCCCTGTTTTGCTGGTCACTTATTTTTTTTATATGCTACAAAATTTCTTCATTAGCTGCACGCTGGTCACTTGTTGAGAGGAGTTCTTTAAAGTGTTTATGGGCTGCATTTTTTGATACTTCAACTCCTTTTATTTCTTGACCATTTACTTGAATCTGTTCAATCTGATTTTTTGACCTCCTTATCTTCATTGTATTATGAAAGAAGGTTGTATTTTTGTCTCCAGATTTCAGCCAGAGGCATCTTGATTTAAGTCTGCTTTCCTCTTCTTCTTGCCTATTTTTCTTATATATCTCCAGATATATTTCCTTTTCTTATAGATGATCTTGCTTACTTTCTTCCTTGTTCTCTTTTTCCTTGCAAAGGTTATCCATTTTTTTTTGCAATTCGATTTTCCTAGCTTTGTCCCAGAGATCATTTTCTCTTGCCTAATTTTTTAAGTGCATCCTTAGGTTCTTTAGCTTAGTTTCCCAAACATACTGGGGAGATCCTGTGACACTTTTTTTCCAGCTGTCCTTTATTTGTTTGCTAAAATATTCCTTGCTGTCCCAAATTGAATTATATCTGAAGGGAAGGGGTCCTTGATTTTCTAGCTTTCCCAAGGTTAGCACCATCGGCTTATGATCTGAAGCTGAGTTGTGAACAATTTTACTTTTCACAAGAGTGTAAGCAGCTGCTATGCTTTCATGAATAAGAATTATGTCCAACCTTTCTTTTATGTTGTTTTTTCCAATTCTTTTGTTGTTCCAAGTGTATTTTCCATTGCTTGGCGAAATTTCTATTAATTTGTGTTCTTCTATTATTCCTTCAAAAGCTTCTCTTGATGGATCGTTGTGGAAGATTCCGCCAAATTTTTCTTCTATATTCCTTATCAGATTTAAGTCTCCTCCCAATATTAAGTGCCTACTTTGTATCTTTGCTATTTCTTCTTTAACTGATTTACAACATTGTTCTTTCTCTCTATATTGATTTGGAGAATACACATTTATAATGCTATACTGTTCTTTTGTATTGAGATTCCTCAACTCTGTTTGAATCCAGTGTTTGCTGAATTTTTGGGTCATTAATTCCCATTTTCTTTTATCCCAAATGGTGCTAATTCCTCCTGATGCTAATGTAGCTTCTAACATTACTTCTTCATAATTTTTTAGTTTTAGAATCATTTTTTGATTTTCTTGCTTGTTTAGTTTGGTCTCCTGGATCATATATATGTTTTGTTGTTCCTTGGCTAAAATGTCTCTAGATGCATTGACTTTAAAGGAGGTGCCAAGGCCACGACAATTCCAAGAGACCACTATCATTATTTACTATTATGTTGGTGTGGTCCTCCCTTTCCTCTTTGCTGAATTTTTTCATGACTTCCTATTTGTTTCCCAAGGAATGAATCCATTGGTTGTTGCCTTCCTAGGGCCATTTATTTAGTTGTTGCCTCATCTTTGATTTCTTTATTGGATTTCCTTCCCACTTTTTTTTTGTTGATCCCAAGCTTGGGGGATTTCTTTGGCTTTGTTTCTAGTTAGAATTCCCTCCACTGAGGGAGGAGGTGGGGAGGATATAGGGTTGGGGGTGGATATGAGTGCTGAAGAGATAGGGTTTGAGGGTGGGGATTTGGGAGAGGGTGGATCAAAGGAGTCTTCTAATGGCTCAAAAGGATTTGGAGTTGTGTGATCGAGAGGAGTAACCTTTGCTGGAGGCTAAGAGGTTGTTTCATTTGCTTCTTGGGATTGATAGATATTGGATGCCATCTGCTTATTGGTAGGTTTTTTTCTTTTCACTTATTCCCATGCAGGTTCTTGCTCTTCCACATTTTCATGCTCTATTTTTTTAAGACACCTATTTGCAAAATGACCATACTCGTGACATACCTTGCATTTAAATGGTATTTTCTTGTAGTCCAGTTGCTGAATGTATGTCCACTGGTCAACCTTGATCTTTATTACCTCTGGGAGGCCTTTCCCTAGATCTACTTCCACACATATTCTTGCACATGCATATGTTGTCTTTTGGCTCACATCTGTCAATATATTTTCCCATTGCATTTCCTATAGCCTTTACAGATTCGTCTCCCCAGTAGTGAAGAGGAAGATGTAGGAGCCTAACCCACACAGGCACTACATTTGGGGCATCCATCTCTGGATCAAAGTGTGGCATCCACCTGTTCAGGTATAAACCTCTGGAGTCCATGAAGTAAAGTTCATTTCTAAATATAAGATCTTTGTCCTCCTTTGTTTCAAAGAGAAAGGTGTAGTATCCCCTTCCACAGAATCGTATTGCTATCTTCCCCTATGTGGTTGCATTCCAATTTCTTTCCACCCATTTTTGCACTGATTTGGGTGAAGGCCATAGCCTTGTGAACTGTCCAACAAGTCTGCGTTCTACCAGAGAGATGGCTACTCTTCTTGGAAGTGCTAGAGGGACAGAAATCTCTGGGATACTTTCAAGTTTCTTTACAAATTTATTGACTGATGGCCTATTCCTTGGAGCTCCATTCTCTACGATCAGAGATGTGAAGGCTTCTGCATTTTCTTCATTTCCTGGTTGCATGGAAGAGTGAGGATCTCCCTCCTGTTGATGCCTTGAAAATCGCTACAACAACATCGGGCAAAACCACATGGTCTGGACCTTAATGCATCTCTTTTTCTGTTTGGTGTGGTGGCTCCGACTGGAAATAATGGGACCAGTTTCCCAATGATGAATAAAAAGGGGATGGATAAAATGAGTGGTTTTCTAATAAAATGGTAATGGATGAATGATTTAATCTAAAAGTAAAAATATGAATAACTATCCTATCCCAGGAAATTTCTATTTCTAAGTCTAACGTTTGATAATCCCCATCTCCAAACAAGCATATAGATGACTCTATTTGGTAAACAAAGACATGCATTCATATAATAATTACTTTGTTCAAATAGTTGAACAAAGTAATCAAAAAAACATTGTTACACTTATCCTTTAAATATCACCGATACATATATGACTAAAAGAATAACATCCATTAAACATCCAAAAGTGAAAAATATAAGTAGTGTTGTTGAAAACACATACATATATCCAATGATAGCATGAGTAATCAAATAATGATTCACATAAAAGAATGAAACTAGATCATAGATAATAGTACCATATGTGTTGTAAATCATTCCCGATATCAATCGCATTCGAATTCGTTTTTCCAACTTAGAGATACTTTCACATCAAGGCAATAGTGCACATCCCATAAAATCTTTCTTCGTTAGAATTTGGAATAATGGCCCAGTCTTTATAAAAAATATACCGGAAGCACAATAGTGCAACTTCTAGGTTTGAGTCTTATACAAAAACTCAGGACCCTTTCTAAATGCATGAAAGGGTCTATAAATACTAATTAAACTAACTAACTACAAAATAAAATGATATTTAATTGGTACAACTAAATCTTGAATATCTTCTCCACAGTAGGTTTGTTGGTAGTCGACAGCATGATTCATCATTTCGGCTGTTTTCCCTTTGATCTAAGTTGGCAGATTGCAAGCATCGGTTCCAATTCTGGAGGGCGACTGAGATGAGAATGGAGCTGAGGTGAGTATGTGGCATCATGTATTTCGGGGATGATACAACCGATTGCATCAGTTAAACACTTGAGGGCAACGCTATGACTGTATGGTTTTACTAAGAAAAACCAATAGGTATCCCAAGTTAGACTTTGGATGCCTGCGATTAACCTTCCATTCTTCTCCAACTCTTGATTGCATGCTTGCTCCAATGTCTTAGCTAACAACAATTTACCTGGGGTACATTATGAAATCATATTAGATAGATAGAGAGTGTTATTGATTAACTCAATTAAGTTACTTGTAGATAATATACATCTGGAAACCTCTCTCTCTTCTTTCATCAGCTGTGACTGTCATTCTAAGAACACGATCTCCTTGTATGATTCTAGGATTTAGGGTAGATTCGCTGCCTTCCCCTCATTGGTGTCTTGCCAAGAAAGAAAATTTGTCAGGGTCTCATCAGCCTGCTCCAAATCCTGTCTAGCATCAACTGATTTGTCAACTATTGATGTCGTTATATCACAAAGGGGCTCAACCAGAGAAATGTTATGACATAACAGTCTTAACTGTGTCACCAATGCCTTGTTAATTTGTAGCGCTTCGGCTCTAAAATCAGCAGGTTGTGGAAGACTCTTGAACTTCTCTATTTGAAGTGATAGCTCATCTTTCGTTTTTGCCATTAGTTCATTCATCGTCTTTAACCTTGCCAATGCTTCTGATAATTCTTTCTGCTTTTGTATTGCACTTGAGTCTATTCTTTGTTTTTCTTCAAGGAACTGCTTATTCAATTGATTGTTTAATTGCTGCTGTGTTGATAATTGTTGTTCCAACTATTCAACTTTCTGTTGTGCTTCGGACAGCTATGTTTGTAACAAAATAATTGCTTGGTCCTTTTTTTTAAGTAGATTACTCACTTCCGATGCCTTGTCCATAGTGCTGCCGAATAAGCTCCAACATACTGAGAAAGCTTCGTTAGGTCATCAGAAGGGTCAAACTCTTCTTTCCAAACTACATTAGCTGTCTCTGTTTGCTCTGGAAACAGGAAAGGTTGATCAAGTCATCTCCTTTTCCGCTGTCTTTTCACTACAACCCTATGTTTTGGACTGTAAAAGACATCTAATGGAGGTATGTCCTCCACCTGCAAAATGATTTGATCAGAGGAATCTTTTGGAATTATTTCTAAATCCGTGCTAGGGGGTAGGCCGCTGGTTTCTTCATTCGGAACCTTTGTTGACGCTGTATCCTGTGTATCTATTACTTTGGGTGTATCGGCACCTTTTGGACCTTCCAGATTGCTTATAGTGGAGTCAAATTGCTGCCATTCTTGGAGTAGTTTAGGATCAATCTGGGCATCCACATTGACATTTTCATTGCCCTTATCCTGCTCTCTTTTCTGCTCTTCCTCCTGTACTTTTTCTTGTTCTTTCTCCTGCTCTTTCTCTTTATCTTTCTCGAGAATCTTTGATGTAGCAGGAGGTTTGTCAATGAGTTGTTGTCTAGGTTCGCTTGATTGTGTTGTCGGGGCAGTAGCTAATAAGTCTAGAGGTAGAGTTTGCAACCTCTATTCTCTTAGCTTATTGAATTCTACTAGCCCTTCATCGTTATATCTCATTTTGGCCAATGCTTGCGCCTGGAATAATGATTCTGCCGAAGAAAATAAGTCATAAAAATCATCTTCCTTATGATCAAACCTTGTGAGTTTGTCTTGTTCAAGCACATTGTACACAACTTTCCTTGGGTCGAATCGCCTATTAGGAATGGTAGCAAGATTTAGCATGTTTATTTTCTCTGCTTCCTTCTCCGCATGCTTGTAGTCGTGAAAAGTATAAACACCGCATCTCAGAGGAAAGGTAGGCCAAGCCTTCTTTTTTGAAATCCTCAGAGTCTTGGATGTTCCTGTGGTCGTAATTTGATAGGCTAATTCTCAGGCCAACAACTTGTCGGGTATGTACAGAGGAAGGACGTGAGGCCTTGCAAGGCTACCAAAAACCCTTATGTACGTGAATTTATCCTCCCCAAACCAGTTTCCTAAAGCAGTTAGGTCAATCTCTGCTTGTGAAGAAATCTTCACGGCAGGCTTGTCAAAAATGGCACGGTGAATAGGCAACATAAAACCATCACAAATTTGATACAGGTGGTCCTTATAGTGTGCTTTCCATAGCTTTTGGTGATAAATGTGAATTGGTATTGGGTCTTGTGGAGTCCATCTCCACCCCAGTACAGGAAATCCAGAGTTGAAACAAAGAGTATCTAAAATATAAGCACTAAAATAAAATAGAGGAATAGACCTATCGGTCACGCGAGTTTTATTTCTAAACTCGAGAATAGAAGTGGCTAACTTATCTGACAATATATTTCCCCAATCCATTATCTCACTGTTAACTGCCACTTCCATCAAAGGAACCATTTCAATAGTGAATTTTGCAGAATCATGTAATCCCCAAATCCTACACATCATTGTCCTGGCATAACAGTAAGGTGAACATAATGAATCTACATAGTACTTACCTGAAGATTCATGTTTGTGCCTTGCGGGGTTCTATCTCCATTCCCCAATTGGGGCTGATTCAGTTTCATTCTCACTTGTGAACTTCTCCAGAAATGCTTTATTGTATTTCTTTTGTGGTTCAAGCAAGTGATACATCTTTCTTAAATCATCAGGTTGGAACGAGCCGAAGACTCTTTCGTCGACTGTGCAAAATGTTCTATTCATAACAGGGATTTCCTCTACTGCCCATCGCACTACATCTGTATACAAAAGAATTTTTTCTCGAGGTGTTATTCGGTGTAGATATGAGTCGGCTAAGTCCTTCAAGGAAGCCTCTGATTTTCTAGTTGAATCTGCAGTAGCTTGCACTGATACCGTTTCAGGCTCTTCAGCTTCAATTAGATTATATATGCTTTGCCAGCTTGTGTTTCCGAGGCCAAGACACGTAGTGTCTGAAATCAATCCCTTCTTGCTTGGTCCTGGATCAGTGGTAGATTGCCCTGTTACTGCGGGAGCTAATGCTGCCGCAAATCTCTTGGATTTCTTCCCCATTTGGCTTGAATTTGTTGTTTCGGCGGAGCTCTGCGCAGGGAATAAAATGAACGTAATACAGAGAATAGGTGGTGCGAGCCAATATGAAAGAGTTATATTAATTAACGAATAATGAAAGATTAAAATAATACTGCCGTAGATATAATCTCAGGGGAGATCTCGACATAACTGCTTCATTAATTGGCCACTTTAACCTGTCAATCATTTTAAATACCCATCATATCGTTTATACGCCGAATGATTTATTCAAGTGTGGCTTGAGTTTTTTGGTGGATAATCACAAGTAAATTGCTATCAGGAATGGGAAGGCTTTTAATAATAATCTAAAATAATGCATGCAAGCCTTCTTAATCTATTTTGAAACTCGCACCTTGCTTTATCGGATTGCAATCGAAGGAATGCTTGGGTAGTAATATTTATGTCATTGCAAAATCCTTGGTCCCCGATGGCGATACACCTTATCCAATTGGGAGGTTTAAAAGGTGTCCTAACATGTGGTGCGCTACATCCCCCGATTGCCGATAGCGATATCGCATCGGAGAAATAGTGGGAGGGCCTTTTGTTATACTTGCTTGCCTTTCCCAATAACCGATAGTTATTCACTTTTCGGATCGGGGATAAACCAATGGGTCTTTGTATTATGTTTCTCTTGTTGTTGTGATATGCGATCTTGCGATTGCTTTATCGCAATAATAAAGAATAATATATTTAATTCATAATACCGATTCATATTTGTTCAAAAGGTTTATAATATATCGTTTCCTTTGGACCTTTTGATGAAGGATGAGTTGATACCAATTTTATTCACACATCTATATTTAAAAGGGACCCATTTCATATTATGGACAAAAATAAAAAATTTATTGAAACGGGGGGTTGTTGTATAGCACAACACCTCCTTAGAGGGCTGCATGGTCTGGTTGGCCTCAGCAGCAGGAGGCTGCCGAGAGAAGGATCTGCAGGGACAGCAGCGGCTAGGTCAGAGCAGGCTCGGGCTAGGCTGTTGCGCGCGCAATTTTTTTAGAGTCACCTATCTTTTTCCTTAAATTAAATTATTATTACTATATAAAATTTTGATTATTTTTTAAAAATAAAAAATAAAACCATGTATAATTTTTTTATTATAAAAATTTAAATCATCTATACAAAGTTAAATGGAAAGTCTTGGGGCGGAAAGTAGGGTCAGCTTTCACGTATCATTAATTTTAAATGAGATTGAAGAACATTATTCCAATGCGCCTTCTTCTCATCTGGGCGGCCCAAACTTACAAAGTTTCTACATATTGTCGTAATACACACAGAAAAACAAAACATATTGTCCACGTTTCTTTATCCAATGGCCTGAACATTATTCCAATGCGCCTTCTTCTCATCTGGGCAGCCCAAACTTCCAAAGTTTCTACATATTGTCGTAATACACAGAAAAACAGAACATATTGTCCATGTTTCTTTATCCAATGCCCTAAACATTATTCCAATGCGCCTTCTTCTCATCTGGGCGGCCCAAACTTCCAAAGTTTCTACATCTCGGGGAAGACCAGCAACCCCCATATTGTCGTAATACACACGGAAAAACAGAAAATGCAGTTTTTCCATATTGTGGTAATACATATCTGTGTTGATTCAAGATACGTTAGAAAATGGAGTTTCTTTGTCCACGTTTCTTTATCTAACAATTTCCTCGCACCTTCTTCGCATGTCAGCGCCCTACCCACTCAATCCTCCAAATTTGGATGTGATTGAAGATGACCCCTCAACATTCTTCTGCCAACCCGCTCAACCGTCCAATTTTAGATGTTGTCATTGAAGATTCCTCCAAAGTTCTTCCATCTGGTGGAAGACCATCACATTCTTTCAAGATCTGGTCCCTTAATGGTCCATTAATTAATGATGATCTTTCAATACGAATTTTGATAAAAAGTATTTATTGCACAAGGCAATCTCTCTGCCTCTAACGTTAGTCTCTTTTAAACATTTAAGAATCTCCATAGTAAAATACATCTAATTGTGACAAAGCTTACATCTACATATTAAGAATTTCCATAGTAAAATAAGGGCAAATATTTTGGATAAGAACCTTGTTCCATGTTTTATTAAATGTATAAATGTCTAACTTATATATTATTGTTTTATGACTAGTGAAATACATAAGGCGCTAACACTCGTACTCACATGATAGATGCTCAATCCTCGACAACTACCACTATAACCTCTAGGTGCAACTGCACCGCCCCCAAGCACAACAAACGAGTAAGACGGGGTTTGAACTTGTGACCTGCACACAAATGCCTTAACAGTACACCAAATGGCCAATAAGTTGCACCCCTCGAGAACTTATATATATATATATATATATTTTTAATAATAATAATCTAATAATAAAAATTATAGTTTAGTTAGTTTTTATGGTATTTTTAATTTTTAACAAGGTGAGATGTATAATGAAGTAAGTGTTTTGATGCTCATTATGGAATATGGATTGATGTCTATCTGCATTTATCAACGATTTAATTTATATGACTACCCTAGTTTTGTAAAATTTCATTTACCAGCCTTTAAGGGTGTTAAATTTTATAAGGGAAATATTGCTCTTCGCTTTAGATAATTGCATTACTTCATTTGCATATTAAATTCACCCCTCAACATCATATCATTATTCAAATTTACATCATTATTCAACAACATATGCAATTATATAGAAAGAACAATATCATCATCAATGCAATGAAACATAAAGGAACAATAGAAGAAAAACATTCACACATAGAGATACCAGGACTTGTCAGAGACTAGGGAAAAACCCACTACAAGGAAAACCCTTTCAAATTCTTCTTCTTATTAGATTCTTGTTAAATGATTCAACAAAAGAGAGTACAATGATCCATATTGATCCAGGTTTGGGTGTGACAAAGGACCCTTCCAAGACTTGATGTGTTAAATTGCATTTTTTAAAAGAACATTAATGAATACATCTGCATGTTGTAAAAAGAGGAACATGGCAATCATCAACACATGAAAACATAAGCCGTTGATAACGGAGTTCGTCCAAGAGGGACTACGTCTTTGGGGCCCATTGTTAAGATGGTTTAGGCCGCTGCATTAAGTGTTGTCAATAGTGATGATGTACATGAGAGGTGATGTAACAACCTGCAACTCTACCCGAAGTGCGACCGTGGAGGGCGCGTGGTTGAGGCTGAACAAAGTGCGACTGCAGCTAGTGTGCGAGCTTCCTTGAGTGTGCGATGTTGAGATATGTGCATATTAGGAGGCCGAGCTACTTATATGTGTAGTGGCATGGAGTTAACCTTAGGGAGGCCGACCTACATTAGTAAGGGAGCCGACGTGATAGTTATGGCGTTTGCGATGAAGTGTGGGTGTTGGGCAGGTCGGTTGGACAAGCCAGGACCACGCCCTACACTTGGTATAATGGAAGTGCGTTGGAGGCATTTCTACTATCGATCATTCATCGATCATCTTCTCTAGACGCAGTACTTGGACGCAGTGCGAAGGCAGGGGCGGAAGAGGAAGCTGTGATAGTTCAAGATGTTGCAGACATGATCATGATGGAGGATGAACTTGAGATTGATCAAGTTGGACTAGGATTGTGCAGTTTGCGGACATGTATGGATGAGGGTACACTCATGGAGGAACCTCATGAAGATGATGTAAGTACTATTGATACTTGTGTTTCACTTGAGCATTTGGTAGATGGACCGTATGCAGGGAAGAGCAAAGCTAGTTTGTCAATGCTAGGGAGCATTTTACCATGGGTGACTATGATGAGACCTTGTATGGAGAAGCAAGGATTGGTGACTGTTGCAGGACTTGTTGGGGTTGTTTGTGACCTTATGGTAGAAGGTACAAAGGCTCATGACAAGGGAGGAACATGATGATTGTTGCGGAGGAATGGGTCATGCTTTAGCCACATGGCTAAGTGCCTGGCATGACTCATGGACAGATTGAAGCGCACACACTTGGGTGGACTTCTCATGGCCGAGACCAAGAGCAAGTCTTGGTGGAACCTTTAGTGGGGGAGCTATGATGGAGAAACTCATGTGATGATGATATGGTTGGGTGACCAAGTTCACTAAACCGAAGATTGCAGACTTGGGTGAGGATGACCGATTGTTGTGATGGTTCTACTTGGTTGGACTACATGGAAACTTAGTCATGGACATTGTAGAGCTATAACTAGCATCTCTCACACCTCTAATTATTCGACATTAATAAATCAATCCGGGAACGTTTTGTTATTGCAAAGAGTAGCTCAATCCGAGGCTATTTGTCCGAGTAATGCTTAGTAGTATAGTGTTCAAAAGATACAAAAGAAAACAGATGCTAAGTTGTAACTAGACTAATCCAAAAGATAGAATCACACAAGACAGTTGATCAGTCGAGGGTACGGAAGCAATAACCCATCCCTCTAGAAACTGATAAAGAAAGGAAATTAGAGCATGGGCTTATAGGTCTGGGAGCTAGGCAGTGTCTTGCTGAGGCTCACTACAGCCTTAGACCTTCTCTCACACCAAAACAACAAAGGTAGGTAAATAAAATGGCAGAAGGTAAAATGGAACAACAAAACGGAAATGGAACAACAGTAAATGGAACAGCAGTAAAATGGAACATCAATTGAAAGAACTGAATATCGTGAGTTAAAACCAACTGATTCTCACTCTAATTTTCTCTTCAAGCAAAACAGATAAAATATACTTTATGGAACAACATTCTTTGATTAATTATGGAACAACAAGCATCAACCATATATACATGTTCTATACTAATATAGTAATCTGAGAATGATGGATGATATAAATATGTTTCTAAACATAGTAACATTACTTTCAAGTCCCACAAATATTATTTCACATGGATCCAATGACAGTAACATTCATACCGACACTCTGTTACAGAAATAGCTGATTAAAGATGCAATTCAACCTTGAATAGATCCAATTATACAGTGCAGAGGCATTACATGGAGAAATCATTCATATATTGATCATAACAGAGCATAGCATATCATATGAAAGATGTATTAGATTACTGAGTAATAAAGATAAACAAACCACACACAAATCACCGTATAGTGATACAAAAGCAAGTGTCCTTCGGAACCGGGCCCTTAGCTGCCAATGGTACACCGCCTTAGGTTACTCCAGACGCAGAGATGAAATAAACACCAAGTCTTTTATATTAATCGCATCAACAAAAGTATAACAAACCAGGTCTCAGTGAGACTCGATGATCAAAGTTTGTTCTGAAACTTAAAATTACAAAAACAGTAGTCTCTTTGCTCAATGACGCTGTTCCTTTATATAAAAGTAACGACGAAGGTATTTAGATAACAAAGATAAGTAGAACAACGATCCCTCAGGATCAGAGATCCTGAGGGATTCGCTAATCGGTTAATCCTTCACTTTTCTTTCTTGCGTTCGCCGACTCGATATCCCGCATTCTTTTCCTGGGCTATTCAGCTTTGATTTGCTCGATCTTGTTCGCATCCGGTTCCCCTCTGGAGGGACAAAAGTTATTCTTCCTCTGCTTCTCGCTTTTGGACAACAACTCCTTGCTTCCACGTCTTCCTGCATAAAAAAACGATAATTATTAGTAATTGAGCTTCCTTTGTCAATTCTTGCACATTTTATTAAAATCCTTTATCTCCTTTGAATTCACAATGCAGAAAAGGTTACAATTATTATTGAAAATCCACTAAATTGCTTGTCAAAAGCATACCTTCCAAGTGCTCCACACACCCCCCTGCTTACCTGTTTCATGGCCTCATGAAAACATTATAGTTGACATGCAAGGCGGTGAGAGAATAGGCCAGAGAGGGGATCTCGTGAGGAGGCCGACAATCGTGATGAGCAACTAGATTATCAAAGAACTGATTTATTTGATCTGCAGGCATTTCATACAAGACCTGATATCCGGGTGCAGGGTGCCAAATAATTGGACTGCGAAATCGATACCCCAACCAGGATGGCCCTACTTGCAGAATCCGTTCCCCATAAAGGTTCAATCGGCTGGCAGCCAGCTCAAAATTCTCGTATTTGAATGGTTCCTTGAGCTGGATGTTTGGGCTAGAGGTCCGGTATCAAAATTTTACAGCATCGATGGCAAGGTCTTTAATAGTCAGGAAATATTCCAGACTATGTCGGATCAAGTCTTCGTGCATGGGTCCTAATATCTTGATGACACTCAGGATCCTCATAAGGCTCCTATTCTCTCTCCATAGCGTCACTGGGTCTCTAGGTTCGGCTCGTACCCAAAAGTCTAGGCTATTCTCCTATCTCTGAAAGGTGTTATAAGCTCTGAGCCATTTCAGCTGATTAACCCCAAATGAGATAAAGGCTTGGAATTGTATATTGCCAACAAAAGGGCCAGGATTTAAATCAGTTTCCTGGTCTAGCACGAGGTTGTGCAAGTAAAACTCGCACAACAACCTTTCAACCTTAACTCCATAATGCTTGCAACAATCTATAAAATCATTAACAATGTTGATGTGGATAGGTGCACCTGCCTTAACGGCTTTTATTTTCAATCGCAAATATCGTTCAAGCAAAAATAAAGCATAATTTTTAGCAGGGGCCCTACAAGTCGAAACGTCATTATACAAGGAACACACAGTGTCCATCTGCTTAACAACACTATCTAATCGACGAGTTACTTTAGCAACCTTTTCTTGCTTCTTTTGCCATCCTTCGAAGGCCTGGCTCTCGGACTGACTAATATCCCGAAGTTGCTGTTGTAGCTCTTCGTATTTCTCCCCGGGGACTGTTTGTTCTCTCAGCTGCTCAGCTTCTTTTTGAGCTTCCTTCATCATTTTGTGCAAGGTCCTTATTTTTGGATCCTTTTCCCATAAAGCCGTAGAGGCTGGGAGTTTGACATGGACCTTTCTATTACGCTGCTTAGAGTTTAGGACCCGAATTACCCCTGAGGGTGGTGCTTCTGTCTGGGTCTTCTTGCTTTCTTTTTCTTTCTTAACGCGAATAAAGGGTTGATGTGGTCCCCCTGCCATCGAAGCCTCTTGTTGTTCCATTGGAATGTCCATCTGTTCTTTAGGGTCAGATGGAATAGCAGTCTGTCCCTCCACGATATTTGGAACAGCGGTTTGTTCTTCAATGCCACTTGGAACAGCAACTTGTTCCTGGATGTCATTTGGAACAGCAGTCTGTTCCTCAGCAGTAGGTCTCCTAATGGGGTTTCGACCAACAAAATGGGTATAGGTCTGTCACCTTCTTGTCCTCCAGGTTTTTACTGCAGTGGCCCTCTTCCTTTTCCTTGTGGTCCTTTGCATCCTCAAGTTGGCTTTCAAAATTCGAATTTGCTGTCGGAGCCTGGCTATAGTGCCCAACAACCTCTGCTGTTTCTTCTTTAATTTCTTAATTTCCTTTTCCTCGGCAGAGGGTTTGGCCCTTAAGTCTGCTCCTTCTTCATCTGGGATATCTTTCGGCGTCTTGGGGACAGATTGTCCCTGATTGGTGTCTTCCATTTCATCATCATAACCAGGCAGGTTTTCTTCTCCTGCCTTTTCTGCATGCGCTTTCTCAGGTATATCTTCCTCCGCGAGTCCGTCAGGGATGCCTGCTGTGCTGGAGGGTTGGCCATATTCTCCCATATTGGCCAGGACTGCTGCCAATTCCTCCTCACCCACAGGGTCCTGCAACGGGCTACCCCCTGGCTGTACTACTTCTTCTTCTTGATTGACCTGCTCGGTAGTTGTCTCTGCCTCAGAGTACTCATCTGTTTCCTCAATACCTCCTCCAGGCTGGTCAGCCTCAGCCCCTGATTGCTCAGCATTTTCTTCGGAGGGTCCTCCTTCTGGTTCTGGAGGTTCGTCCGCAATTTCAATTGGCTGGGCAGTGGTTCCCTGAATATTTTCCAGCCTTCCTCGTATCCAGGCTAGCCGGGCTGATTTCCTTGGTCTCTCAGGTTGGTCGGGTGTGCCAGCAAGTTCTCTAGGTTCCTCTGGTCGTTCTGGCGTACTGGAGGATTGTTTTCGTTTTGGAGCAGCATGTCTTTCTGCTGCTGATTCCTTGCATTTCTCTGATCGTTCCGGTGTGATGGAGGACTGTTTAGGTTTTGGGGGTGGTGCAGCCAATCCCCCCTCAACTATTGCAATCAGTTCCTCCCAAGTGCTTTGTTGTTGAGTGAGACTGTGGCTCACTATCAATTGAATCAGTCGATGGTGGCTAACGACTGCGTCTATGTGCTGTGCCTTTTTCAGGCTTCGGGCCGCGTCATGTAATAATGGATTTAAAAGTGCGGGGAGATTTACAGAACATTTTCCTTTTAAAACAGCTAAAAGTTTCAGGTGACGAGGTCTTACAACGTCTTTCCTCCCTTTGCAGGTGATATAGCTCTGCGCTATCTTTGCTAGCTCGGTCCAGGGTTCCCCTAGCGTTGCCGGCAGAACGCCTTTCCCTTTGACTGTCAAGCTTTGGCCTTCGTCCTGGAAAATATCCATAACCTTTTGTAATCTTTCCTTTTTCAGCATCCATATGGGTCCGGCAGCTGGTAGTCCCGAGACTTCTGCGATGATATCGTCCGTGACCGCTATCCTCTTTCCTCCTATTATGGAGTAGTTTTCTTGCAAATTCTGCAGGAATTCCAATGCCACTACTTCATTTGATTCCTGTAGGCGGCTGAAATAATTCAACCACCCTGCGTTTTCCAGGATTTTGCGGGCAGCAATAGAGACTGTCAACTCCTGAGGTTCGCTTCGGACTGTCTTTCCCCCCATGATTCTACTCAGAATTCTTAATGGAACAGTAACTGATTGTGGTGTTTGAGACGCAGAGAGGATGATCATCGCCAAATTTTGGAAAAGAACACAGAGCATGCAACAAAAAAAAAGGATCGTGGACGGCAATTTCTGTAAAATGGAATTATCATACCATTAAACCATGCCATACCTTCGTACATTATCTCGCCCGAATGGTGTGTATCCATGTAATCCATGGAGTAATGAGGTTACCTCCCCCCCGCGATCTGATAGGCTATCCCCAGCCATCAAATAGAGGAGCAGCAGCCAGTCGGATGTCAAGTCATTAAGAAACAGCATATGAAATTATGCCATGTTTTATAAAAACAACGAAATGCCAAAATCGAGGCAAAAAGGTAGATCGCGTTTTACATAAGAGCCTGCGTGATATAATGAGAGACCGGGGGATGCGACGTCTGTCAAGCGTACGAAATCTCCAGTGGTCATTGTCAGTTCCGTTGCCATGATTGGTGGTAATGAATATTCATGCGATATATACATCGGGGCATGACATATGATCTATTCAAAGGATATAAGAGACAAAAAATATTGATATCATACCTGTTGGTGTAACCATTACGACTTCGATGCCATTAATAGAGCTTTTCTGCCAACAGGTGTTCATAACCTTGGCAGAGTTGTTTATTTCACCCCCCGAAATCATGATCCTTTGTGTGTATTCTGAAGAGTGCTTTGTCAAAATGCAGGCCATTATGCTGGATTGGTAACCAGATAGCCATAATGCCATTCACAAGGTAGGCGCGAAACGTGGACAGGTCGGCTCGTGATGAGACCCCCTGTTCCAAGGTTTGTTTATTTAATATACCTTCGGACCATATCCCTGGTGTGGTGGCCGTAATGGGAATGCCACTTCGCTTCCATCCTTATGATCATGGTAGGCTGGCTCTCAATGAGACCCCCTATCCTGCATTTGACAATTTTCATATTTTCTTTTGTTTTTGCAGAGCATCTCTTTTTTGTTTATTTACACATAAGGGTGGTTCTGCACTCCTTAAGAGCGGGGAATGGTGGAAGAAGTCTTATCATCCCAACAGACAGATACAAATCCTTTGTTCTTACTCCTAAGTAATAATCAAAAGGGATTTTTAGGGAAATCGTCATGATAAATATCACCAACCAGGGTGCCGGTAATAAGACAATGACAGCGAAGATGAAAATTTAATGTCCCTCCTCTTGTCCTCTTACCAATACTAGGCTTTATAGTGATCGCGATCTATGATCTGCTGACTTCGGTATATCATGGTTTATGTTCATCGCATAAGTCCATTGTTGTATCTAAAAGACTGGGGAGAACATGCAAAGCATCCTCAAATGAAAGCAAAAACATACCGATGGTTTTCCCCCAAAGAAGAATCTATGCAGATAAATTCGTAGGATGTCGTTTCTTTAAAAGGAACAACAGAAAATCGTGAGTGCTGTTCCTTCTGAGAAAGGAACAGCAGAGACACTCAAATGCTGTTCCTTTTGAAAAGGAACAGTAGACACACTCAAGTGCTGTTCCTTTTGAAAAGGAATAGCAAAACACACAAGTGTTGTTCCTTTTGAAAAGGAACAGCAAAACACACAAGTGTTGTTCCTTTTGAAGAGGAACAGCAAAAACACACAAGTGTTGTTCCTTTTGAAAAGGAACAGCAAAAACACACGTGTTGTTCCTTTTGAAAAGGAACAGCAAAATCACACAAGCGTTGTTCCTTTTTGCAAAGGAACAACAAAATCACACAAGTGTTGTTCCCTTTTGCAAAGGAACAGCAAAATCACCCAAGTGTTGTTCCTTTTTGTAAAGGAACAGCAAAATCACACAAGTGTTGTTCCTTTTTGCAAAGGAATAGCAAAATCACACAAGCGTTGTTCCTTTTGAAAAGGAACAACAGAAACACACCAGTGCTATTCCTTTTGAAAAGGAATGGCAGAAACACACCAGTGCTGTTCCTTTTGAAAAGGAACAGCAGAAACACACCAGTGATGTTCCTTTTGAAAAGGAACAACAGAAACACACACGTGCTGTTCCTTTTGAAAAGGAGCAGCAAAAACACTTAGAATGAAAAAAGAAAATCAAGAAAACATATATACAAGATGTTATATACAAGTTATGAAAAAAAATGAATTCCTTAAATTATAGGTGAGGAAGATTTTGCTTCCTCTCCTAAAATTTCCATATCAGTGTCTTGTCGTAGCTGCTGACAGAAGGATTCCCGAGTGAGTGGCTTTCGATAGAGACGAACTCGGTGGCCATTTACCTTGAATGCATATCCAGAACCATCAATTGTGATCAGAGTAAGGGTCCCATTGTCATGTACTTTCTGGATTTCGTATGGCCCTAACCATCGAGTCTGAAGTTTCCCCGAGAAGTCCTGAAACCGAGAGTCATATAACAGAGCCCAATCTCCTTCGTGAAAGACTTTGTTCTTGATAAGTGCATCATGCCATTTAGCTCGCTGCTGTTGAATCAATGTTGTATTTTGTAATGCAGAGAGCCTGATTTCATCCAATTCATTAATCTACTGTAATCGATTGATTTGTGCCTCACTCAGATCTAGGCCGACTTCCTGTGCAGTTCGTAGCATTTGGATTTCGAATTCTATGGGGAAGATAGGTTGTTTTCCAAACACTAATTGATAAGGCAAATAGCCTTTGGTACTTCTCCATGTGGTTCTATAAGCCCACAGTGCCTCAGGTAATCGGGCGGCCTAATCACGCCTATGCGATGCAATAGTTTTTGTTAAAATTGATTCTATTACCTTATTACTACTTTTCTACTTGCCCATTTGCCTGCGGATGGTATGGGTAGTAATCTTATGTTGGACATGATAATTGTTAAGTGTTGCAGCTAATTTATTTCCAACAAATTGTGGTCCACCATCTGTAATTAGTTCTCTCGGAAGTCCATAACATACAAACAAATGGAACAAGAATTGTATTACAGAGTCTTCTGTAGCCTTAAGCAATGATTCGGCCTCGACCCATTTAGTAACATAGTCTGTCGCCACCAGAATGTATGTCCTCTGATTTGATGATGGATTAATGGGCCCGAAGAAGTCAAGAGCCCATCGTTCAAATGGCTCAATGACCAATTGTGGTCTCAGAGGCATTTCGTCGGCTTGACCAGGTCGTCCTGCTCACTGGCAGCTGTCAGAGGCTTGTGCAAATTTTTTCGCATCTTTGAAAATTGTAGGCCAATAGTATCCTGTCTACAATACTTTATGTGATGTTCTCTTTTCAGCAAAGTGTCCCCCGCATGGTCCGTCATGGCAAGCTTTTAAAATGTCGAAAACTTCGTCTTCTCGAATACATCTCCTAATCTGCATATCTACCCCTGTGTGGAACAAATAGCCCCCGATCCACGAAAATCGAGTGCTCTTCTGAACAATCTGCATACGTTCCTGAGGGGTTAAGTGTTTTGGTAACTTACCTACCACAAGGTAATTGGCGACATCAGCATACCAGGGTGTTCGAACAGCAACAGCAAACAGGTGCTCATCAGGAAATTGATCTTCCGCTGTTGTTGTTTCAATTGATTTTGATATTCGTGAGAGAAAATCGGCTACAGGGTTCTCCTTGCCAGGTCAATCCTTGATTGTGATATCGAACTCCTGCAATAAGATTAACCATCTGGTTATTCTAGCATTTGTAACAGGTTTATTTGGCAAATATTTGATAGCAGAATGATCTGTATATAACACAACAGGATAGCCTATGATATAATGTCTAAACTTATTAACAACATGTATTACAGCCAGGAATTTCTTTTCAGTGACAGTGTAATTCAGTTCGGTAGAGGATAAATTTTTGCTGATATAGTAGATAGCATATGGTTTTTTATCCTCTTCTTGCCCCAGGACTGCACCGATTGCTGTATCCGAGGCATCAGATGAGATTTGGAATGGTAAATTCCAGTTTGGTCCTCGAAGGGCTGGGGCTGTTGATACAAGCTTCTTTAATTCCTTGAAAGCCTGGTCGCATTTTTCTGTCCACAAGAAATCAACATTGCCAGTTAGAGCATATAGAGGTGCAGCAATATGTGAGTAATGTTCTATAAATCGTCTGTAATACCCAGAAAATCCAAGAAAACTGCGTACCTCTG